>JADRCD010208348.1:0-14072 GCA_019843815.1 Montemys delectorum | reverse complement strand
AAGGGCATACCCCTAGTGACCTAGTTCTTTAAGGGCATACCCCTAGTGACCTAGTTCCTTCAAGGGCATACCCCTAGTGACCTAGTTCTTCAAGGGCATACACCTAGTGACCTAGTTCTTCAAGGGCATACCCCTAGTGACCTAGTTCTTCAAGGGCATACCCCTAGTGACCTAGTTCCTCCAACCAAGCCCCTCTTTCCAATGTTGTCATCAGATTATGATTCCATTAACAGGCTAGTCCATGGATTAGGACAGATTCCTCATGATCCAACCACTTCCCATCTCTGAGCACCCCATTGAAGATATGACTGAGACTTTCAGCAAGTATGTTTTTTGGGAGACTTTCCCAACTGACTCATAACACAGAAATGAAATCACAATTAGAAAACAGCAGGGACTCCTAATCTCTGTTCATCTCACTCATAGACCAATATAAATGAGGGATAATGAGAAGGATTTGCATTTCAAATCCTTTGCTGGTGATAACTCCAAAGTCTCCCTCAGGTAGGGAAAGTTCTTCAAAGGCCACTTGAGTGGGCAGCGTATCTAGACAGCCACAAAAGCCAACGTTTCAGTCTAATTACAACCAGCTTTCAGCTGCTGCTTAACAAAAGCCCTATGTTTTGATAGTCAGAACTATTGTCTGTCATCTTGAGGGGTTAGTAACTGCCAGAATGGACGATCATACATGTATTCACAAGTCATGCCATATGATCTCTGTCTTAATATTTCCACACCTGGGGAGAAAATTCTTTGAACCAGATGGACTTCCAAATGAGAAATGTAAACTACATTCCTGTCTTTTCACCCAGAAGGGACACTTCAACACTACCAAACTCAGACCTCGTACTTGACAGAAGTTCTTCTATAAATTAATGCTTGAGGGTGGGAAAGGCTAACAGGAAAACCGAACATTTCACTGGACAGAAAGCAGTCCATGACACACACAGACAGCAAGCTGGGGTGTCTTTTTTGAGTTGGGGGGTATCCCTGGCTTCTGACTGAAGGATCCTGATAAAGACAGTCTCTCAACCATTTTAGCGCACGGAAGGAGCCAATCAACACTAAAAAGCAGCAGAACCCCTCCCCGGAGGCTGGTCTGGCCACAGTCTCCTTTTAATTGTCTGGTTTTTGGACCCAGGCCTTTGCTGAACGTCAACAACTATGACCACATTATGTTCTCACTAATTCTCTTTGCTCATAAAAGGTCTTCATTGTGTTTTAGATTGACTTACAGTTTTCTAGCACTGAACATGGAGTTGAAACCCTGGGGATTCTACAGCTTCTCTTCTTTGCAAAACCATTTTGAATACGTGCCAACCATCGAAAACACACATTGGGATTCACTTACTGGCAGATAGACATTGAGCTAAAAGAATAATGAGGGAGAAGAAGGTGCTGAGAACAGTGCAGCCTGATGGGAAGCAAGGATCACACATGATGCCTTAGTCTTTGCGAATTACAACAGCAAGAGGTTATGTTTGAGTGGCTTCCTTAGGCTGTTCCCCCCTAAAGTGCTTTTGCATTCTTTATTTACAACCTCCCAGTGAGGGAAAAATGAAACAAGTACATTCTAATTCCCTAGAAAGTTATGGGTTGAATGCCTAACACCAGAGCCAGCATCTTAGCTCTTGGTTCTCAGTTCTATGTTCTTATCATGAGACAAACTCCTGGAATCTGTACGGCACAGCACTGGCTACTTGGAATGGCTGCACCATCATATGTGCACCTCTGGCTGTAGGATGTGGACAGACCTAATTAATTAAATGCCTGGAGCATTTGGCCTTTTTCTTCTTCCCCCCTGTAGTATATAAAAACCCATCAACTCACTTAATTCCCTTATTGGTAAAATATGTAAAACTTAATAGCTTTGAAAATTAGTTTTATTGTGAATCTCATTGTAATACACCAGTACTAACTCATCTGCTTTGTAAATAGGTTTGCTTAAAAAGCCGCGTGTATTTTAAATGGTAGTGTACACTGACGGTAGATAAGGAGCTTAGGTGTCCTTTAAAAACAAATAGAAAGGAAGGAAAATGGAAATTTGGGAGCTTATGATAATGCTGACAGTTTGTTCAGAAATATGTACTTACTTTTAAGTGTAAAATAATTACCCTGGGGCTAGAGAGAAGGCTCAGCAACAAAAGGCATTCCATGCTCTTGCAGAAGACTCAAGTTTAGTTCCCAGCACCAGTATCAGAGGGCTCCCAACCAGCTGGAACTCTAGCTCTAGGGAATCTATTCCATTTTCTGACTTTTCTGGGCATCTGAACATACATACAAACCAATAAAAATAAAATTAATCTTTTAAAAATTAATTCTCCTTTCTCAAACCCCCTTTGTCTAATCTATGTTTCATTTCTAAATAAGGGTGGTAGAAATTATTGTTTACTTTAGAATCTGCCCCTGCAGAACTCTAGCTAAATGCTCTTCTTTTTATTTTCGTAGCAGTAGCCAAAAACGCTTTCAATCCCACGTGTCATATACCTTAGATAAAAGATCAGACTCCCAAGTAATTCAAGAACACAATAAGGAGATAAATGTGAATGCCGATGGCATTATTTTTGCTTTACATTTTTCACATTATTTAAGGGAAAGACATGAACTCTGGATGCATGCAAGTCCTTGAAGACAACTGGTTTACCAAAAAGGAGCATTTTCTACAAGTCTCCAAGGTGCAGATGTTTCAGTAAGGAACCTGCACACATATTTCCATTCTCTTACTAAAATCATGTAGAAAAAGACTTGGCCAATGGCAAACTTCTTTGGGGCTCTATTAATGCAGTGACAACAGATATGACCTTTCTACCTAATTATTCTGGGGATGGCTTCTTCAAAAGTGTACCCTTCACTTGTAATTATCATGCACTCTTGTGAAACTTAAACAGATAAATGAGGTCAAATTAGGCCATTCCTGAGAGAAGAAATATAGTATCCAGAGAGAAGACATTTAGTATACCTGTCTCTGGAACTAGGAACACAGGATCAGCCAACACAAATCAAATGATTCAGGCTCAGGGCAGTGCTTCCTTTCAAAAAGTAACTTTCTGAAAGGGTGCACAGAGAAATGCATTCCTTCTTAAATTGAGTATGTTAGAATTCCCCTATAAGAAGGAACACTGATTGAACTCATTGGATTTGGTACCAAGCTGAGTAACTGTATTGTTTCTTTATAGAACATGTGTTGTAAGAAAGAATCAAGACAGTTTTCTGTTGAACTGTGACGTAGTGGACTTAAGCAAGTGATCACAACTAGTGTGGATTATTTCTGCACTGGATGGAAAGATTCTGATCTTTTCTTTCTGTGTGTGTGTGTCTCCAGGGTTGAGGGGGAGACAGGATCATATGAATAGCAGCCCTGAGATTGTTTCTGAGAAATACCACAGCACAGGAATTTGTTCTAAAAACTTTTGCCTCCAACCACAGAATAAGATCATTGTTGTGTGACCTGATTTCATTTCAGTTATTGTCCTGGCAAAGAATGACATCATCCCATTCTTTTTTCCTTGATGGTCATTTGTGAATGTCTTGCAGCCCCAACCCTCAACATAATTGGACTACATTCTCTCAACAGGGAAATAGCTCTCTTCCTGCTAACTTCCCATCTGAATGTATCATTATAGCAAGAGCAGAGAGAGAGGCTTTCCATGAGCATCAATGTCCCTGGAGTTGGATTTGTCCTCCTGTAAAACAAAGCACTGTTCTATTGGTAGCCAGAGCTGCTGAGCAGTAGCCTTGTTTAACGCTGGGACAGGTCATGACTAAATGAGAAAAGAGGTTGTGCCAGCAAGAGATGGTACAAGCTGACGGACCCGTGTTTCTCATCCTATTGGTATCTACTAGAGTCTTTGAACACAAACTCACTAGACTGCAAGTGGAGTCCAGGGTAGAGAGATCTGCCTTCAAGTTGTATCCTCAGCACGACAAACAAAACCCAGCAGACCCCACAAACTCCTTAGATTTGATGGTGTACTATCTAAAGGGACCTGCTTAGCTATGTACAAGTATGTGCGACTTTTCCTTACTAACCCTTGTTCCTTGCATAGATTTTTATTGGAGATACATGTCAAAGTCTTTTAGCCTCAAAAGGGTGAAAGGACAATGCATAGGACGTGTTTAAATAAAAAGCAGCATTGGAACATAGCCAGCCACATAGACTTCCTACCCACTGTGCTTCTGGAATGTTGTTTCTTGTAGGGATAAAAACAACAGCAACTTACGTGTCCCAGCCCATGGAAAAGAGCTTTATGCACAAGTCAGGGAGTACTAAGAAGGTAATGCACAAGCTACTAAAAGATGTTTGTTATCAAGAGAAGGTCAATCAGAATAAAATCCTCTATCTCCCATGTGTGCGGTTCTAGGAGATACTAAACACTACCATGTAGAATTGCTGGATCTGGAGGAAATAGAGTGCCTGGGCATAATTTAATCCCCAGTATGGTAACAACTAAAAACAAATAGATCAAACTAAAAAGTGGCCACACAGTGGCAATTTTTCTATTATCATACCAAATGTGTATGCACACAGAAAAGACTGATGCATTTGAGTTGTGTGAAATTTTCTTTTAAAGCTTTTTAAAATTTCATAGCAGTCAGCTATTATGCTATCTAACAATTATTGTATACTTTTAAATAATATTAGCATTCACTTGCCTTCTTTAATGAGAAATGCTCAGAGAAAGATTCCTCATAAGACAAGAGTGTATATTGCCATGAATTTGGGAAAGCATTAAATGCTTATTGGGTACGAAGATTTTAGCAGTGTTTAGGGTCTGCCTCAAATACAGCCTTTTAGAAAAGATGTGTTTAGTAGTGTAGTTGATTGTAACAATTGTAAACTCACTTGAATATAAACTAACCTATTATGTTTGAGTTTAAATATCATATAGAATAAAGTATCAGAGCACAGAGCCATGCTTATGAGGACAAAAATTTCCATCGTGGAAGAGGAGAAAGGACTCAGTGGTTCAGCGTGTGCTGCTCCTTCCAAGTCATAGGCTTGGTCCTCTGCATCCACATGATGGCTCAAAACTGTCTGTGGTGGTTTCAACATGCTTGGCCTTATTAGGAGGTGTGGCCTTGTTGGAGTAGGTCACTATGAGGATAGGTTTTGAGACCCTCCTCTTAACTGCCTGTAAGTTAGTCTTCACATCCTCTGCCCATTTGGAGAGATCTATCCACATACTTCTTCCCCAGATGTCTTTCTCACCAATTTTCCAATCGTGATCTTTCCAGGTCCCTGACCATCCAGCCAGTCCATTGGCTACAGCCCATGAGTCAGTGAACAATCGTACTTCTGGCCATTTCTTCTGCCAGACAAACTGTAATACCATGTGTGCTGCCCGAAGTTCTGCCCACTGTGAAGATTTTCCTTCACCTGTATCTTTCAGGGCTGTCCTGGAATGGGGTTGTAATGCGCAGCTGTCCACGTCTGGGTGGTGCCTGCATAACGTGCAGATCTTCAGATCAAGATGCAGAACTCTCAACTTTTGCTCTAGCACAGTGTCTACCTGGACACTGCCATGTTTCCTCCATGTTGTTAATGGACTGAACCTCTAAACATGTCAGCCAGCCCCAATTAAATATTCTCCTTTATAAGCGTTGCCTTGGTCATGGTGTCTCTTCACAGCAATGGAAACCCCTTAGTAAGGCACTGTCTGTAACCCCAGTTCCAAGGGAGCTAATACCCTCTGGCCGCCACGCACCCATGTGGTGCCCATAAACACCCTCTGTCTCTTTCTGTCTCTGTCTCTGACTCTGTCTCTCTCTTTTTGTTTGTGTTTCTTGTCTCTATCTCTGTGTCTGCCTAACTAGGTCTGTCTGTCAGTCTCTCTGTCTCTCTATTTCTTGTCTCTGTATCGTGTCTGTCTACTTGTATGCCTGTCTGTCAGTATCTCTCTCTCTTCCTCTCTCTCTCTCTCTCTCTCTCTCTCTCTCTCTCTCTCTCTCTCACACACACACACAGATAATAAATAATTTGAAAAAAAAATATCTTCCTTGATGGCAAAGCGGTTCAGTGGGATTAAGACCCTTATTGCCAAGCCTGACAATCAGATTTTGCTGTCCAAGACCCACACGATAAAAGGAGAGAACTGACTCACACATGTACACACACAAAGTAAATAGAACAAAATATATTTTTAAATTTCCACTCCAGTTAGGTACCTTTAAGACTGCGGATATAGTGCCTTCTAATGTTTACAAAGCCCTGGGTTCAGTCCTCCAAACTCTAAAACTGGGCTTAGTAGCCCTGAAGTCTAAACACTAGAGAGGTGTAAGGAGCAAGGTCAGGAACGTAAGGCTCCGTAGTGAGTTCAGTGCTAGCCTGCACTCGGAGAGACCTTGTCTCAAAACAAAAACAAAGCAACCACCAGCAGGGTTTCATAAGGCCTTCATTTTTTCACAGACAACATAGCCATTATTATAAGCTAACCCAACTAGGTGTACCCAACCTTGTCCAACAGTGGCTTGCCAGAGCCCAGAAGGGACAATAGCAGCCATTTCTATTCTGACAGGAGCTGTGCTCAATGAAAGTTAGCTATCTGTTCCCACATGGGAGTACTTTCTATGTTAATCCTAAAGTTCCCAAGTGTCCTGAGACAGTTCTCAGTGTTCTCTTGATGACTTTCACATTACAGTTTATCTGTCCTTAGAACAAAAGCCAGCTTTTTAGGGGCTGAAAAGATACATCTGCGTAGTACCACACGTACCATTTGTTTCTTTCTGTCTCTGTCTGCCTCTCTCTTACACACACACACACACACACACACACACACACACACACACAAATGCAGACACACCTACTAAGCAATTTGAAAAATAAATTTAAAATGTCTTTTCAGGATGACTCAGCATTTAATGGGAGTTGCTGCTCTTGCAGAGGGCCTGCATTTGATTCTGAGCACCCACATGGTGGCTAACAATTGACTGCAACACCAGTTGACATCTCTTTTCTTTGTGTCTGTGGGCACCAGGCATGTAGGTAAAATACCCATATCTATAAAATAAAAATGAAAGACTTTTTTTTTTTAAAGTCAGTCTTCTGGCAACCCAGCTTAAGAAGTTTAAGTGTGAAATGTCCTTCACAGGCCCATGGGTTTGAACACTTGACCCAAAGTGCTGCCGTTGTCTGGGAGGCTTATAGAACACTTAGAACCTAAGGCCCACAGTTGATCTAGGCCACTAGGAGCAGACCCTTGAAGGTGATATCTGCTTCTACTTTTACCTAAACCCTCTTATTGAACAGCCAAGAAGTGAATGAGTTATTCTGTGAGTTCCCACCCCCACAGACAAAGCCACTGCTGCCACTGTGCCTTGCCATGACAGCCCTGAAACTGAGTCAAGAGAACCTGCCTTCCCCTTAGGTTGCTCCTGCCAAGAATAACACCATGAAAAGTCAAGTAACTAACACACCAAGTTGGGAGGTGCCTGGGGTCTGCCTCCAGCCTGCCCTGACTCTGTAGGTTGAGTTATACATCTGGAGGTAATGGGAGCTTCTAAACCTGGGAAAGCAGATTGACATACTGCTGCTGGAGAATGCACAAAGGCCTTGTTCATCCTAGAAATGTGTCCTAGGTACATTCCCAGTCCAAGTGGTTCGTGTGTGTGTGTGTGTGTGTGTGTGTGTGTGTGTGTGTGTGCTTATATGTGTGTAAGCATTTGTATGTACACGTGCATTTAACCTTATTAGTGGGAAGGGCATGAATATGCTTCAGGTGTGAGGACAACTTTGTGGACTGGCCTCGTTCACATTTACATGGTTTGGGGGATCAAACTCATGCATTAGGCTTCAGAGGCAAGCAGTTCTATAGGCTGATGCACCCCCTATTCTGAACAAGTGGCTCTTGGTGCTCAGCAACAGTAAGGAAAGGAACACTTTCCCAAGGATGGCATGAATAGAGAAGCAAAGAAAATGGCACAGGCCCCAATTCTGAGGCCACATCTGTCAGTAAAATGTTTCCAATTGTCCTGACCTACTCTAACAGGACCTATTTCTTTCTACAAAACTCCCTGCACAGGAGGATCAGGAATACGAATGCAGTCGTGACTCAGGAGGGACAGCCAGTCAGACCTGATCTTTGAATTTTCTGTCCAAAGATGGAAAAAGGAGATTGGAACCAGCTCTGCAGGGAGCTGGCAGGTTGCTGAGAAATATGTGCTCTGCATGTTAAAGTTGAGCAAAGGACTCTGATCAGGCAGTAAAGAAAACAATCTACTTCCTCATAAAAAATATGCTGAAAACCAAAAAGGGTACAAGACTTAAAGGGGAGAATTTCTCATTAATGAGAGGAAAGTGCGAAATGAGAAATCACTGCACAGATAAAAAGCAATAGAATTCCAGAAACATGGCAATTTCATAATACGGGACAACTTAAGATGCTATAGGGTAGCGGGCTTCAGTAGTCCCTCGGGAAAGCAGCACGTAACGGTGAGGTTTCCATCTCCTCTGTTGTAAGTTTTCAGAGGCATCATACTTGATGGCAACCTTGGTGTCAGAGAAATGCATACACATTGGCTTAGAGATTCACATAGAGATAGGGGAGAGAACTTTCCCCTACACATGTGCCTTAGGAAAAAGCAGGCAGTTTTCTGTTTGGGAATGATTTCTTCCCTTTTTCCTCCTTGCTTTTCTTGAGACCAAGTGTTGCCAGGTAGCCCCCGATGGCCTGGCACTCTGGATACAATGTTCCCTCATCCTCTGGATCCTGGAATCACAGGCACGTGCCATCTTTCCCAGCTGCTGCCAGCTTTGACATAAGGAGTTCTGTTTTCCAACAACTTCACTTTCTGTTGACTCCACTTGCAGATGATAGGTGGAGTAGCCTGACTGTTATAGTGCTGTCTAAGACAGAAAAACTGGTGGGAAGTGTCTGAGATTGAATACTGAGACATTCGAGTCACCCTGAGTGCCAAGAACCTTCTAATCACTCCCCTTTACTTGCCATGTATAGAGAAATGGAATAAAAATGCCCCTCACAAGACAGACCTGAAATCCAGACAGAATGGGAGTTTTTGTTTTGTTTTCTCTTCCTGTGTGAGATTCATGAACTTTCTAGTGATTAGAGGACTGTTTCCGAGACAACCTGGCTCAATGCAAGCCTTTGAAGGAAAATCAAACAAAGGATGAAGGATGCTAAAGAGGAGAAATCTGAGACCAAAAGAATTCAGCATAAGCTAGGGCTGGGGTTGAAGTGGACATCTGAGGAACAACTCATTGGAGTGTAGACTCCTGAAAATCCAGTTCCTCAGTGTGTTATCCTGACCAATGTCTAATTGCTATGGTGCCTCCCCACAGTTCTCCCCACTCCCACACCATTCTAGGTGTTTCTCCTTATCCTTGTAAATAGGAAAATATGAAGACAAGCTGTGGACAGGAAGGGGACACCTGTGCACTTCTGACATTGCAGTACCCTGGGACGGCTGATGTAGCTGACTGGCCTGCCATTCATTTCTTGACTCTTGCAAGGCAGAAATCTACCTAGTTTTTGAACACCATATGATGTTAAGTCGTGTGTCTCTTTAGAGTCCTATTTATTATGCGCTATTGGTGGCATGCCTGAGGTCTGAAATCAAAGATATGACTCTGCTACCTTTGAGGCCTCTCTTGGCTCTCTCTGCCAAAATGGGGAATGGCGTAGGAATAATGGGTTGGGCCACAGTCTCTGATTCCCATTAGCTCTTAAACGTCCCCAACCACTAGCCAAAGTGGCACACATCGCCCAGGTGCCCGGTTCAATTAGTTAAGAGAGAAAGCTTTGATGAGTACCTTTGATGCTTCTCTGCAACGAAGACTCTTCATGTCACTTGCCAAATTCACCTGCTCAGGCTGATGGTGGCTGGCCCTCAGCACCTGTGACGGGGAACAACGGTGTTATCACTGTATCTTTGCAAGCAATTTCTCTCATTTTTCAGATGTTACCCTTTCACAGCCTCCAAAGGAGACTATCATTAGGCATAATCTTCTGACAACCACACATTAATTCTTTGAAACACACTGGGTAATTCAGCTGTGTTCTAGAAGCTTCCATTTTGGCTTTCATTAGTACCATTTCATATTATTCTTTGCTTGGGGTTCATACATCCAATAAAGAAGAGTTCCTTTTTAAAAGATTTACAGTGTGTCCCATGTTTAAAAGCCGAGGGATGTCTAATTTCAGGTTGTGGGATTTATTTTAAAGGAAAATGCGCTGAGTCATAGAATCTTTCCAAAGCTGTTATTTGAGGCGTAGCAAGGGGAACCTTTACAAGAGGTTCAGCTTGTTTCCATTGTATACTTGCAACAGGTGGAAATGTGTCTACCGTAAATGTACCCGAGAAGCAGTACTTGATTTTGTGTCTTTCATGAAGCATATTTAACACATACATGGTCCATACGTACAACGTATAAGTCAGACGAGGAAATAATAGGATAGAATAGGAAAATGTCGCACTACTTAACAGTTTAATAGGTCCTGTGCCTTTAAAGTCTTTTTTTTTCTTATGAAAACAACTGTTAAAGAGAGATTTTATGTAGAGCTTGAAGCTTTCTTACCTTGCCATAGGTGAGTGCAATTGTATGTTGATCTAAACACAGGGACCCCCAGAGGCCATGAGTGCAGATTCTTTGCTGCCACAGACCTGCAACCTCTTGCTCTGGACTGGCTTTGTGGGTTCAGGTTAAGTGTGGGCAGTTCCAGGGTCCACCCTCAGAGCAGTGAGCATCCACTCCGTGCTGTGATGTAGGATGCTGGCTGTGGTCAGGTTGGCATAGAATAACATCAAGATAGCCTACGTGTTTTCTGACACTGATCTGGCTATACTTCTGGGGGAGGATGGTGGGATCCCAGGTGAAAACTTGCTGGGTATATGACCTGGAGTGAGTTACTTAGCCTCTACCCTTTTGAAGAACAGGGTTTTTAAAGTCTGGGAACTCCCTGGGCCCGATGAGAGGATTACACACGAACATCCTCTTGAAAATCCATGAAGAGTTTCTCCCACAAGATATTATTACTTGGGTAATTTAAACAATGAATTCTAGGCTGCAAAGTGGATTTATTTTTTTTCATACTTATATATACATGCACCTTTGTCCCTGATTGAGCAAAAACACATCAAGGACTTTTAAAACCATTATCAATATAGACTTTGATATTTTTTTTATGCCTAAAGTACATGTCTGTTAGAAGAAGCTGAAAATAAAAGAATAAGACAGCCTGGATCTATGCATGTTCCATACACACGCAGAGTTAAACACCTGCCTCACACTGTAGAAAGACCTGTATATTTGCAGAATTGAGAAAGGTCGTTAACCCGGCTGTCACAGTACTCAGTCTGCAATCTCGTCATTAGGAAACATATGGCACAGACCCTTTTCCTGGTTTGCCAGTTAACAGCTGCTACTGTAGCCACACACAACACTAAATATACAATAGAAATTCTTTTTTTTTTTTTTTTTTTTTTGGTTTGGAGAGATGGCTTAGCGGTTAGGAGTACCGAGTGAATGAACATTCAGATGACTCAGGTTCAATTTCTGGCACACAGATGGTGGGTCATAACAATCTCTAACTCAAATTCCAGGGCCTCTGATGCCCTCTTCTGACCTTTTTGGGCTCCAGCATGCATGTGGTACAGACATATAAATGCAGGCAAAACACTCATACACATAAAGTAAACTAAATAATAAAATAATTTTTAAACTAATTAATGAGTTCTTGATTAAAAACAAATTTATTCCATAGTCATTAAACTAGCACCATCTGTGAAAAGTGGAGTTAAGATTATTGGTTAGCTTGTTGGTTTATTGTTATTCGTATGGAATTAGTTATTTTATATTTTAATGATGCTTATATGCAGTGAGTTGATAAATTCTGCACCCTCAGATTCAACCAGCCAAGAATCAAAATGTTTGAAAAATGAATTTCCTATGTATATAACATATAGACTGTCTCCATTTTCATTTATTCTATATATAATTATTAGATACATTAAATTAGATAGTATAACAGTTATCTTCATAGTATCTACATTAGCCTTGTGTTACAATTAATCTACAAGTAATTCTAAGTGTCCAGAAACATGTGCATATTTACATTTGAATACTATGCATACTGTTTTATATAAGACACTTGAGGATTCAGACTGATACTCAGAACCAAACACCAGGTAGAGATACCCATGTTTTGTCTCCCCTGAGCAGCATGACGTTGTCTCACAAGCCCGGCACCCCAACAAGGAGAAAGGAAAGTAGCCTGGCACCTCTGTGTTTCACCTCCATGAGCAGTGTTCTGACACCCCAGCAGTGAGGCAGAAACACAGAACCACAGGCTGGTGGCCAGTGACCTGCGAGGAAATGGTGACCCACAATAGAGTATCATTCTGTAGTTCAGGCTGGCCAGAACTCACTATGCAAACTGGGTGGCCTTGAGCTCTCATCAACTGTCTTGTTTTAGGTGCCTAAATGCTAAGATTGCAGACTGGACACCTGTACCCCAACTTTGATAATTTCGTCTGGTAACATAAACCAAGGTGAGGCTCCAAGACCAGTTGTCCTGGATAAGATGCGATAAAAATCTTGGCACCAGTTCCTCAGCTTGTTGTCTTAGCAGTTTCCTATTGCTCTGGAAAGACACCATGACCAAGACACGTCATTAGAGAAAACCTTTCATTCACTTACAGCTTCAGAAAGTTGGAGTCTGTTGGGCAGTCTGTGTTTTGGCTGAGCGAATCTTAACTTCCAGAGACCCAGTGAAAGATTCCACAAGGGATGGAACAGTAGAGACACGCTCCCAGACGTAGACGGCTGACTCCACCAGTCCTCCTACTCCATTAGCCTTTACTATCTCTCATGTAGACAATGTCCCAGCTCCCAGCATTCTGGCTGGATTCCACTGCCACAGTCAGCTGACCACAGCCAGGTATGCCCTGCCCCACAGACAGGTAGCCCAGCCTACCATATAAGCGGTGGTTTGTCCCCTTCCTTCTCTCTTCTTCTTCTCTCTCTTCCCTCTTAGCCTCTTAACTCTCCTTATTTTTACTTTCTCCTCCCTTCTCCCTTTCTCAACGTGGCCCTGGCCGACCTCTACTTTCCCATCTCTTCTCTCTCCTTTCTGTAATGAAACATCTTATGCCTCCTTTCAACTAGACTCACCATGTTGGCCCAGCCTAGAGACCCAGACAGAGAACTCTCACACACCCGCTCACTACCGCCGCCACCACCACCCCCCAGCGGCTGCTTCCTTTTCCTCTCTCCCTTTAGCCCCAGAGCAGACTGAGCTGCTCTGCGGCCCCCAATTTGTTCTCAGCTCCTCCGCGGTATCCAGTGTCGCCTGCAATGCGTAGGGGCTAGAACCTTCGTCCTCGGCATCCATGAGGACCAAGGACCCCCGCTGCTGCCCTCCCTCGAAAGACTGGGATACAGATGCCCATCTGGTGGAGCAGGACGCACGGATAGACATCTGTGTCCGCTGCACAGAGTAGCAGACCTCTGGCAGGAAGCAGGTCATTTTCTCCCATTCCCATTCGTTTCCCACTGCCCGCAGCAGCAAGCGCTGGACCCAATAGGAGTCCATGACAACCGAACAAAGGCATTGTAGTGGCAACAGCTAAGAATTCAGATCCTGATCCACAGAAAGGGGGCAGAGAGAGATACTAGGAAATCAGTCTTTTGACAGCTCAGCATTGTCCCCAAGGCTGTATTAGAGCTCCTCTAATAAGGCCACACATCTAAAACAGTTTTATAAACTGGAGACCAATGTTCAAACATTGGGGGCATTCATTCATTCATTCAATCAATCATACCACCACAGCATCTTTCTTCTCCCAGCTTTTATGCCTGTTGTTCCTAGCCTAAAATGTCTTCGTTTCTCTATTCCACACTCTAGCATATCCCACATCCCTCGCACCTCTATTTTCACTCGTTGCTATCAGCACATAACCCGAGATACAATATAGCACTCTTTCATTGCCTTGTCTCTCCCGGTAGCTTTGAAGACTGTTCATGGAGGGCTAGGTCATAGGCTGCATCTCCATCTTACCCTCTTCCCACAGTGTGTAGCTCTGGTAACTGCAGGGCAATAATTGATCATTACCATAAA
>JADRCD010208347.1:25615-46188 GCA_019843815.1 Montemys delectorum | reverse complement strand
TGCAGTGGTATTTCACTTTTTCTGATATGCATGTTCTGGTGACATCTGATGGAAAGCATCTCTCCTTTTGGCTAGTTGTCACTCTATAGCATCTTTGGTGAGGGGTCAGTTAAGATTTGGGGTTCATCTTTAAGTTGGCTTGTTTATTGTAGTGGAGCTTTATAGAGTTCTTTGGATACTTGGTTAGATGTGCATTTTGTAAATAGTTTCTGGGATGCTTGGGATCAAACTTAAGCATTTTACATCTGAACTACACCTCCAGCCACTTTTTTGGATAGTGTTCTTTTACAGATCGATAGGTGTGTGTGTGTGTGTGTGTGTGTGTGTGTGTGTGTGTGTATGTGTGTGTATGTGTGTATGTGGGTGTGTGTGTGTGTCTGTGTGACTGTGTGTATCTGTGTACATGTACATGTAGAGGCCAGAGGTTGAGATTAGGCATGTTTCTTGATTGCTATCTACTTTACTCTTCCATGTGGAGTATATCGCTGAGCTTGGAGTTGTTGACTGGCTGGTAGACTGGTTGGCCTTTGAGCCCTGGGGATCTACACTTCTCTGTCCACTTCTTCCAGGGTGGCTGGAGACACAGACTTGCACCATTGGACCTGTTTTTACCTGGGTGTAGGGATCCAAACTCAGATCCTCAGGCTCATGAAATATGCATTTTATCAACTGAGCCACCTCCCCAGCCCACACATTGATATTTTTACTTTTAAAGAGGCTCAACTTGTAAATTATTTCTTCTATGGACCTTTGGTGTTAGACCTAAAAATCTATTGTTATACCCAAGAAAGTTTTTACAGGTCATCTCATTCACATCCATAATCTACTTGGAGTTGATTTTTTTTTTTGTAAACTGTGTAGTATTTTTATTGAGATTATTTTTGGATATAAATGACCAATTGTTGCAGAACTAGTTTTTTGAGATGGCTATTTTCCCTCTATTTTACAGTTTTGGTCCTTTAGAAAAAGATTAGTTGACCTAGATAACAAAATAAAAGTCTTATGAATAGGAAAGAGAGTAAAATCCATATTTGCTGGTGATACTAACTTATGCTTGAAGGAGTCCACCAGAGGACTCTAAAATGTGATAAACATTTTGAGCAGGGTAGCAGTGTACAAAACCAACAAATAAAAATGAGAAGCATTTTTGTACACCACCAACAAACTTGCTGAAAAGCAATCAAGAAAGCAATACCATTTACAACAGTCTCAAACAAACAACAGCAAAATACCAAGAAATAAATGTAACCAAGGAGGCTAAAGACTTCAAAACTCTACAACACAGGAAAAAGAAATTGAAGAAGACACAAAATGGTGTCCTCCCGTGTTCATGGGTCAGCAGAATTAATATTGTAAAAATGGCCTCTTTACTGAAAAAGACCTGCAGATTCAATGTAATCCCCATCAAAATTCATTGTCATCTTTCACAAAACAAAACAAAACAAAACCAAATTCATGCATTGTGTGGAAACAAGAGAGGGCCCAGTGGCTAAAGCAGTCCTGGAGAAGGCACCACAGCAGGCCTCCCATGACTTGACTCCGAAGTGTTCTAGAGCCAGAGTAACAGAAGCCAGACTGGTGCAAGACCGTAGCAGACTCATGGATGAACAGTAGGGACCAGAAGACCCAGAAAGAAAGCCACTCGGTCATGACATGTGATTCCCAACAAACGTACTGAAAACATACATTAACTACCATTGCTTTGAAAACTGCATAATTACATGTACGAGTCTGAGACTAGATCCCAGCCTTTCAGTTGTACAAAAAACAATTCAAAGTGGACCCGGAGCCTTAATGTCAGGCCCAGAGCTTTGATGTCCCTACAGGAAAACAGGAAGTGCTTCAAGATACACAACTAGGCGATGGCTTCCGAATCTCTCCAGAACTGATTTCAATAGATCAGGCAATAACAATAGTTGACAAGTGGGATTGCTTCAAATGAAAATGTACCTGCACAGCAAAGGAAAATGGTCCAGAGTGAAGAGGCAGGCAACACATGGGCAGACCTGTGCCAGCTACTCATCTGACTGTGCGTCAAAATGATAGAATGCAAAAACCCAAAACTTTAAAAAGTAAGTAGTTTCAACCTAATGAATAAGTGGATAAGTAAATAAAATAGAACCCTAAAACTTATTTGTGGAAAATAATGGGTTTCATTGCACATTTGTGTGTGTGTGTGTGTGTGTGTGTGTGTGTGTACCATGTGCCTGGATTGTATTCTCCCATGTCCCTCAGCTCTCCGTCTCTGAGCCTTGTTCTCCTTTTTCTTTTAGACGTTCCCCCTTCAACCTCATTTCTTTTCTATATGTGAGAGCCATGTGATACTCTAGGCATTATTATAGGCAGTATAAATGATTCATAAACACAGGAGAAAGTACTCAATATAAGTTTCCATTAGGAAAATGAAAATCAAAACCACACTGAGATTCCATCTCACCCAGACAGAATGGTTTTCTGAAAACAAACTAACAAATGGATAAGGACAGTGGGGGAAGAATCTGTGTTCCCACCCTATGTGGGGAAACCCTAGTTTAGTCCATATGAAAAAATACAACTGCACACCAACTCCTTTTAAAGAGCAAGGGAACTATACGGCGGGTTAATGAGTCTAAATGCCTAGCCACACCACTGGGTACACACTGAAAAGCAATGTTCTTGCCTTATCTCTGACTTGAAAAGTTTTAAGCTTCTGACCATTAAATATTACATATATGAAGGGATTGTGTGTAGATATGTATCAGGAGGTCCTCAGTGTCAAGTTTGTAGGCACTTCTATAAACTGTGTGGTTTGGTCAAATGATCTGTTGATCTAAGCAGGCAATGTCTTTTGGGCCGATCGTTGCAGGCACGGACTTCAGTCCTGGAGCACTTTTTGTGGTAGGGTCTGTGTCTTACAGAGCACTGGACCAGGGACTCACAGTTAGAAGTACAAAATTACACAGTTTATTAAAAAAGGGAAATGCTTCTGAGAATGGGGCAGGCTAGTGAACTGAGGAAAAATGCTACTAAAGTGATGGGCTCTAAACCTCCAAGTCCTTTCTTTGCAGGGCATTAACACTGTGCTATTGGCTTTCTGAGCATCTTCCGTTTGTTGTATGACTCACAAGTGGGGAAGAAATTTCTGTCCTTCTCAGCCAATGGACAACTGCTTCTTTTAAAACATTTTTATAACATCTACCTGTATGTTTGTGTGTCTGTCTGTCTGTTTGTGCACACGCATTTTTGCCACAGTGTACACATCAGAGGATAATGTGTGGGAGTTAGTTCTCTCCTCCACGAGAGGTGACAAGGCATAGTGGGCACCCTATAATGAATTCCTTTTATTATCAAGGACTACCTTGAATGAGCTTACTGAGTAGTCTACTTCCTGCAACTCTTATGCCAATTGCCTTTCAAGTGTTGAACTAGACTTTCCTGCCTGGGTTAATCCCACTTGGTCATAAATACAGTTCTTCCTCCACTCTGCTTTTGAATTTGGTAATAGTTTGTGGAGGGTTATACATCTATGTCAATACCACTGGCCTGTAGCTTTCCTGTAGTCATTTCTTTGATTTTGTTAGTAGGGTAATGTTGGCTTCATAAATGGGTTTAGAAAGAACTGTCCTGTATCTTCTGGAACAGCCTATGAACACTAGGTGTAATGTCTTCCTAGAATATCTGATGAAGCTCACCAGTGAACCCAGCCGGCTTTGTGCTTTCTGTCCGGAGATATAATATTGGCTAAGTTTCTTTAACACATGCAGGATTTGGGGAAACTAGTGTTTATATGTGACTTTTGGCAGACTTTGCCATCCAAAGATAAGCCAAATCACCCAGACCATCAGATCTGAGGTGCGGAACGTTGACGGTGGCCACAGTGGTGGTAGTAGTGACGTTGTGCCTTCTACTTCTGACGACAGTCATTTGTCTCTTATCTCGCTCACCTTACTCATCTAGATATTTATTAATTTTACTAGTCTTTTAAAAGAAACAATATTTATCTTTTGTAACTTTTTTCTACAGATTTCCTATTCTCGATTTAATTGATTCATGTTTTAATTTTTATTTCTTCTCTTTTGCTCCATTTCATTTGCTCTCCTTTTTCCTAGTTTCATCAGATAGAACATTAGATAGCTGATCATGGATAGCTTTCTTCTCTATGAGTATTACTCAATGCTCCACATTTCTCTCTAACCACTGCTCTTACTGTATTCCACACACCTTAGTCAGTTATCATTTTCATTGAAGCCAAATATTTTAAAACTTTTGCTAAGATTTTGACTTATGTATTATTTAGAAATCTGTTTTATAATTTTTAATTTTGGAATTTTAGCTATTCTTATTAATTTCTAGCTTAATCACCCTATAGTTGAAAACATACATCATATAATTTCTAGTGTTTTAAATTTGCTTAGGTATGGGTTGGGGATGTATCTCATTTGTAGGCATGTTTGTCTACCAGGCATGAAGCTCTGGGCCATACAAACCCAGGACAATGGCACCATCTGTAATCTCAGTACTCAAAACGTCACAGGAAGATCAGAGGTTCGAGGTCATCCTTAGCTATATAGAAAGTTCAAGGCTAGTCTGGAATATATGAGACTTTAACTGAAAATATTTTACTAAATTGTAGCTTATGATCAGATTGTATTCTGTCCTATGAAGGTTCATGTGTGCTTGAGTAAAATGTTTAATCTATACTGTTGAATAAAGTAGTTTATAGATTTGATTATGTTCACTTGATTGAAGGTGCTACTAATACTGAGTTCATTATATCCCTACCAATATATATATTGGTATATATATATATATATATATATATATATATATATATATATATATAACCTGTTTCTGACTGAATGGGCATTTTAGATAATTCTGCATTCTCTATTTAAGCATACCTGTCTTTAGTGATTGCTGTAACCTTTATAATGTTTTCATTTACAATGAATCCAAGTCTACTTTTAAGTAAAACTACACCACTTCAGGAACAGTGTATGTGGCTTTGTAGGGAGCCGCTCCCTCTGGTTCGTGCAGTGTGTACATCGTTCATTTCCTTTACCACAAGGACACCTCTGTAAGAATTGCCGTTTTGGACAAGCTGTTATTTATAATTCATTAGCAAACTATCCCCAAAATATCCAGGAATGAAAGTCCTTAGTTTTCTGCCTAGGAATGCCTGAAGGGAGCTCTAGTTTCTTCTACTAAATAAGTCAACACACAGGGTTGGGTGGTGGGTAGGACTCTAGATCCAGTCTAGAGGTTACTGTGTTCTAGTGAGCAGCTTTTGAACTGGAACTCTAGATTTCCACTAAAAATAGAATATGTCCATTCTCCAACTTCCAGCCATATTTTAAATGATTTTGGATCTACCTCTTCAAAGGGTTTATTATATTATAGTAATGGAATACTATATGGACTGGAACTAATTTCTACATGGAGACACATGATTGTCTCTTCTCTTTAAGAGTTAATCTAGTCAGGCAGGTCAATGGCCTGGCCAAGCGGGACCATCCTGTCAGGAAGCCACATTCACTTACATAAATTTGTTTTTTTCCCTATGATCCCTGCAACCTTGACTCACTTTTCTACAGAGCACAGCTTTGTCACATTGCACTTCTCCTTCTTGTTCATTCTAACTTTTTTCTTTTTAAGCATGCTTCCTCTAATGTTTAATGAGTAATGCTTTTTCTCTAGAGCTCCTTTCCGTATGACAGTCATCCATTTGTGTTTAGCTGAATGTCATTGTCCTGCACTTCATCCCTTCTTCACCACCCTCCTCTGGACAGCTACTGAAGTTTACAACTCACTTGCTCTGGGATTTGACTTGTCAAATTCTAATAATTTTGCCCTCAAGCTTAAAAATAAAATTAGAAAAAAAATTAAACAATTATTTTTCCATTACATTCATTGCATTCATTTTTTATTACATTTATATAGATCTATTGGAACCATTTTTGTCAGTTTTTGTTTCTCTTACTGTATTTTTTTCTCACTTTTGCAGAATAATTTTACAGGTACATAATTCTTGGTTGGCAAATGCTCAGTTTAAATGTTTGTGCTCTTCTAGGATTCATGGTGAAGTCTAAAATCCAATGCAGTCATCCTAGCAAGCTTCTTAGAGAGTGATTAACTCTGGAAAGCCCAACCTTCGTGAACAGGACTAGTTCTCATGAAAGGACTAGTGAGTTTGTTGGGTACTGTCTGCTACCACAAGGCCCATAGGTACCCTCTGTCATAACCTTTGTTAAACTTAAGTCTACACTTCTTATCTTGGACCTTTTGCCTTTAGAACTACAATGAACCAGTTCCCCTTCCTTACAAACTACATAGTCTAAAATAGTTCTTAATAGGAACCCGAGGAGATTCAGGTCAGAGTTGGGATGAGAGTGGGGAGCTGCTATTATAAATACCACAAAAATTGTTGAAGCATGTCTGGAATTGGGTATCTGGAACTGAAGAACCTGGCGGATGTTGGAGGTGGGTGTTAGGAAATGAGAAAAGGCTTATTCTTGTGAGAATTCAGAAGAAGCAAGCTGTAGGGAAAGCAACAAGGTTGTTAGAGAATAACCAAGTAGGTGGGAATAGAATATTGGTAGAAATAGGAACAATGAAGGCCATTTTGCTAAGGGCTCAATGGACTATTCCGTACCCTCAGTTCTTTATGCATGGGCTAAATGGATCCAAGTATGTCATGGACATCCCTTTCAGAAGGAATAGAGTCAATCTTGGTGCATTCACTCCGGAAGATGTGACAAATGCAAGGGCTGCATGGACAAGATGACCTCTTCATAGGTTCTAAAGGATTTCATGAAGAGCCTTGAGACCCAGACGGTGACGTGTCACAGGCTTAAACCACTGGAACCTTCACCAAGGCAAAGTCCAGCCGAGCTGAAGGGGACATGACTCCACTGAGAGTTCAGAACTGAAGAGCCATGTATCTGATTTCAGTAACTTATAGGAACACCAAAACACGGGACTTTGGAAATCATGGAGCCAGTCTCTCTGGAACACAGAGAACCAACCTCCACCACACTGTGCCTGTTTAGAAAGTGGGGCAGGGAGGAAAAACATTTTTTTTCCAGAGGCCTTATGTTCTAAAATTTGTCCAGTTGGGTTTTGGAATCACTTGAGACCCATGTATGCCTTTTTATTTTTTTATTTTTTTTGCTTTTAAAATGGGAAATGTGTATCTTATGCTGGGCTGGTCATTGTACTTTGGAAGTATTCTAATTTGTTCAGCTTCACAAATTCACAACTGAGGTGGGGTTTGTCTCACAAAGAACTCTACCACGAGCCCTAGCCTTATCTAATAAAATATTGGATGTTAGGATTTTCAGTTGATGCTTAAGTAGGTGAAGAGTTTGGAGTACTATTGCAATGAGTGTGTTTTGTATGTGGAAAATGTGATCTTCAGTTGGCTCTTGGTGGGATTCTTGTGCCTCTCCAAAATTCGTGTTGATATTTCTTTTCCCAGTGCAGTAGTATTAAGAGATGGGGCCTTCTGAAGTACTAGTAATTCATGAGAAACCATCCTCCTGACTGGAGTTAATATCTTCATGAAAGGGCTTGAAAAATTCAGTTCATTGTTGTTCTATTAGAATTTCAAGATATATTGTGAGAATGGAGTAAACAGGAACTTCTCAGAAAACACCAGGATGCCAGGAATTTCCATTAAGCTTAAAGTCACGGAGCTTCAAAGGAATTTACTGAGTAACATCCATCCCCAGGAGATGCCCCAACTGCAGGGAGTAACAGGAGTAGCACCCAGTTCCAGGAAACCACCAACTGCAGTAGGGGGTGGACCTCTCACCACTGCCAAAGGTATCTCCTCACTTGGGGCCACCGATAGACACAAAGCACAATGGGCTCCACCAATGAGAGATAACCAACTCATGCTGTAAACTAAAACCTATATTCTGAAAAAGTGTAAAGAGTATGTGCTTCTGTTCTCCAGGGTCGTCTCTGCTCCAATTGTAGGATGACCCCAGTGTACTGCATTAAACCTCTTGCTTATTGCATCAATCTTCGCCTCTGTGTCTCTGTGAGTGGGACATCTTGGACATGAGACTCGGCTCTCTGGATCTTACAATATACCTTCATCCCCTGCCCCCCAGGTGTTCCCATTATACATATTTTTTGCCTTTTATATTTCACAGTTCTAGTGTATTCTATTGTAGTTTGATTTTTTCCATTAATTTATTTATTCCCTTTACATTCTGATTGCAGCTCTCCCTCTCTTCCTGATGCCACCTCACACAGCCCTTCCCTTCCATTGCCCTCCTCCTCTTCATTTCTGACAAGGGGGAGGTCTCTTCCTGGGTACCTTTCTCATTGGGTACCCACCCTGGCACCTCAAGTCACTGAAGGACTAGGAACATCCTCTCCCACTGAGGTCAGTCAAAGCAGCCCAGTTAGGGGAACAGGATCCTCTGAGAGGTTCTACCCAGCAGCTGACCAATACAGAAGCCGAGAACCACAGCCAAACAGTAGACAGAGCTTGGGAAGTCATGTGGCTGAGGTAGGGGAAGGATTGAGGAACCTAGAGGGGACAGGGACTCCACAGGAAGTTGAACAGAGTCAATTAACCTAGACCCCTGGGGGCTCTCAGACACTGAACCACCAGGAACCACCAACCAAAGATCAAACAAAGCCTAGACCTAGATCTAGTTTGACTTTTAGTCTTTTAGAAATAATTACCTTTTAAATGTGGAAGCTTATACTGTCATATTTGTAATCTAAGAAACTCTTTTCCTAGCCACATCAAGTCTTCTACGAGCATTTGTTAGTCTTGTCACAGTGGTTTTGATCTTCATTTCTTTTTGACTCTTTCCTGGAACTTTAATGTCTCTGTTTATACTATTGATCTGCTTTGACATGCTGGCCATTGTTGGCATGAAGTCCCGTGTATAGTACTCACAGTTGATACCCTTACTGGTCTGATAATTCCAATATTCCTATCCTGTCTGATTGACTTATTTGCTCTCTGTAAACTGTTTTAAGCAGTCACTGTGGTGCACTGGGCACGAGGAGCGGCTGTGCATGTGCCTTCATGGGTGCACTGGCAGGTGGGAGGAAGCTCTCCACTGTCCTTCGAGGTCTCCGTCTTACAACAGGACCGTGCAGATGGACTGTGAACATCACTAGTTGTTTCTTGGCTGTTGACTGTCCTGACCCCCTTCACCTTGGGCATAACAGGAAAGCTACAGACTAGTAAGGTATGTATTTGTGCTGCATATGTGAGACTCTGACAAAATCCCAGCAGGTTGGAGTTTGAGTACAGAATATCTTCTAAGGGTAGCCCTGGTGAAGAATGCTGAATGGGCTCATTTCCTGTGACTTTGTGTCCCTGATGGATTTAAGAAGACACATTGTTTTTTTTGGTTCATTAACGTTGTCTTTGTTATTACCATGAAGTAGTGACTTCTGAGTTCCTTACATACTGGACTGGAAACCAGGAGTCCATTAGTGAATCTTGCCCACAACAATTATTACCATGGTGCTTGCTCACATTGATTTCCTCTCATTCTTTCTACACTTATTAAATGACATTTTTCTGTAAGGAAATGTTTTCTTTATGCTCTGTATACTTATTTATTAAAATGTTTTTACATTACCATTGAATTATGGCTGTTCATTGAATTCTAAGAATTATTATCAGATATTATCAATATTTAGTTTGAAACTCACTTACGTCAGCTTTGGCTCTTATACCTTACTTTTGCTTACATCCTGTGTCTACTAGGCATAAAGAAAATCTTCATATGAAAACAGACAAGAGGATCCGGTAAACAACGCTGAAGCTGGTGTTGTCATTTTCCCTAAAAATACTGTTAACTCCTAGAAGTTCAGTAACTGTGTTTCAGTTTGGCATACAGCCAGCGAGAAGCAGACAATGCCTGAACAGAATGAGAATTTTAGAGACCATCACAGTAATGTTTCCTTTAAAAGTAACAGGGTCAGTGAAAGAATTAGGAGAAAGTTTCAAAGAAACTGTTGGGTGTTCATGCCAGTGTTGGCCTTGAATCTTGGAAAAACACATCAAATCTTCCTTGAGAATTTCTAGGCAGAGCTGTGAGCATCCTGCTTGGCAGGTCTAATAGTTTCTACAGCACACATAGAAGAGCAAAGCATCAAAATGGACAGGGCATTCTTGGAAGAAAATTGGTTGGGAAGATTATTTTGTTTTACCAGACACCAAGACATATCATAAAACCATCTTATATTGGGAACTGTGGTCTTGGCAATGCAAGAGACAAATAAATGTATAAGCCAAATAGATACCAGAAATCAATTTATCATATACAGAAAATTGATATTGACAAAGCTAATTTGGAAGATGAATAGTAAAAGAATTCAGGGAGATGATGCCAAGGTAATCAGTTCTTGGAGAATATAGAAACAGCTGTTTGATATGTCACATCTTATGTGGAAATCAATTATTATACCACTAAGTCAAACCTTCAAATAAAAAGGGAACTGTGGGTTTTTTTTACATTTATTTATTTGCTCATGTGTATGGGCATGACCACTATTAGAACCCATGTTTGGAGATCAGAGGACATCTTTCAGGACCTGATTCTTTTTCCCTCTCTGTGGGTCCTAAGGATCCAACTATATAGCTTGGGATATATCTACTTAGTCTTTTTTTTTTTTGTCAATTGGAGTTATTCAATTAAGTTATTGCCTCTTTCTTATTAGTGTGCAGGTAAGTCTGTGGGGGCACTTTCCTGACTGGAGATTGATGTGGGAGGGTCCAGTTTACTGTGGGCAGTGCCAATTCCTGGGAAGGTGATCTTGAATTCTATAAGAAAACAGGCTGATGGGAGTTGGCATTGGTGATTTCAACAAACTGAAGGCAGACAAGGCCTTCGAGAAGCTACTGGCTGACCAGGCGGAGGGCTAGCAAGTGTAAGACCAAGGAAACATGGAAGTGTCTTCAGGCCAAGAAGGAAGAGATTATCAAGACTCTGTCCAAGGAGGAAGAGACCAAGAAATAACGCTTCCTTCATGTCTGTACATAGTGGCCTGGATGTGGCCTCACATGGATCAGCCATTAAAATAAAACAAGCCCTTGTCTGTTAAAAAAAAGGAAAGGAAAGAAAAGAAAAGAAAAGAAAAGAAAAGAAAAGAAAAGAAAAGGAAGAAGAGAAAGGAAAAGAGGCTAAGCAAACATTGGGAAACAAATCAGTAAGCTGCCATCCCCCATGGCCTCTGCCTCATTGCCTGCTCCTGGGTTCCTGCCTAGAGTTCCTGTTCCAACTTCCTTTCATGCTGGACTGTAAGCTGTGAGCTGAAATAAACTCTTTCTTCCCAAGTTGTTTTTGATCACAGTGTTGAACACAGAGAGAGAAAGCTAAGTAGGGCAGGATGTCTTAGAACCCAAGCAGTGAAAATCATAAAGGACATTTATCGAATTTGACATTGAAACCTTAGACTGATCCTTATCAAAAGATACAATAAAGAATGTCTTTGACAAACTGGAAGAAGTTGCCTACAATAACTGTTTCTATAAGTTATTAACTATCCAGAATTCACTGAAATCCTAACATTCAATGATAAAAAGACAAATAACCTAATAAGCATTTTAAAATGGGAATTTCATAGAAGAAATATGATTAAGTGAGGAGTGTATTAAAATATGGTGTAAAATATTAAGAACGTTCATCAGTAATTAATGAGATGAAATTGAGGACAAGGAGAGAGTGATGCTTCAGAGTCACTGAATATCAAACACACAGACTTATGGTGGGAGCTGCATGCTTTCCTGGTGGGGGCCATCAGTGACAAACAGTTAAGATCAAGTTTCAGACTCACCAGTGATCAGCAATGGGATTTAACATATTCTTAAAGCTCTAGAGACAGTTTCCCCACCAACAAAGTCTAGAAAATGGCTTCTTTGCAGTTATAATGAATGAAGGTAATGTACGTAAAGATATGGAGTTTGGCAGAATAGAGGGTCATAGATGGTGGTCATGGAAGCACTCATAAACTTATGGGTAGCTGCAGGGTTGAGAGCAGGATATCAGGTTTTGGACATCTGTCTCTAAAGCTTAGCATAATCACAACAGAAACCACACACCGAAGGCATACGATGTTGCAGACACAGTTTGCTTTGTTGTATTCATTATTTCATTTAATTCTCAGTATTATTTTGGAACATAATTTGTTTATGTTCATATGTGTTTATGTGTGAATATACATGTATGACTGAATGCCACAGGTATGTTGGGCGTTTTTGCTGACCACTTTCTATCTTATTTGTTTGCGACAAGCCTGGAGCTCACTAATTCCTAATTCATGTAGACTTGCTGGCTAGTAAGCCCAGGGATTCTCCTGTTTCTGTCCTA
Source organism: Montemys delectorum (assembly GCA_019843815.1). Taxonomy (NCBI): domain Eukaryota; kingdom Metazoa; phylum Chordata; class Mammalia; order Rodentia; family Muridae; genus Montemys; species Montemys delectorum. The sequence continues at coordinate 33,859 of JADRCD010208347.1, read as the reverse complement.
GTGCTAGGACTACAGATGTAGTTCCACATCTGGCTTTTATACGGGTGCTGGGGACCTGAATTCAGGTCCTCCTGTGTACATGGCAAGCATTGAACTCCCCTACCCTCATTTCCCTTTTATGGTTGAGAAAACTGAAAGTTAAAGAGATTAACTACCTTGCCCAAGGTCATTTCTAGCCCTGAGAGTAGAGCACATTTCTTTCTGCCTCTAGTACAATTCTCTAGGGTAGATCATTTCTTAGCACATAGATCCAGAGCTTTTGTTTTATAAGCAATTTTTATAATTAGTGGAATCAAGGTTAATTTATGTGCATAATAGTTTGATGAGCTGATGCCAGTATTAAAAAAAAATAGGGTGGAAATATCAGTTGGTGCTCCAGACTGTGCTGCTAGGATTTCTGATCTCAGTGTTGGTTAAGGTATCTTTGTGTTTTGACTGTAATGAAGCAAAAGGAAGATGGGGAATTGGAACTGTGACTAGCTAACCTCGATTCTCTAATTCTTTGAAATTTTGTGTTTCACTTGGAACTTGAGGGAGTCCAATATTCTAATGACCAGCAGGAATACATGAATTATCACTCAAAATCAAAGAGGATGATGTAATTCTTGCTATATTCACACATGCAAAATCTCCCAATAGGTAGAGTTTGGCCTTGCCAATTTCTTAAACCAACCAGGACCTTACCTTCTTATTCTTTGTGCACCAGTGGGCTCCCAAAGGCATTAACTCTGAAAGCAAGGCTGCATTTAATAGTTGAGAGCAGCATAGCTCAGGCATTGCCGAGTACACTTCAGCTTTGGTGTGCAGAAACTCATTCTCTTTAAACACCTCTCTCTCTCTCTCTCTCTCTCTCTCTCTCTCTCTCTCTCTCTGTACATGTGTGTGTGTGTGTGTGTGTGTGTGTGTGTGTGTGTGTGTACAGAGTTCAGAAAATGGCATTAGAGCCCCAGAAGCTTGATTTACAACTAGATGTTGGCCAATATCTGATCCTTTGTAAGAGTAGCCAGTGTTCTTAATTACTGAGCCATTTCTCCAGCCCTATCATCTCCCAAGGTAGTTTCCTATGTCTTCAAAGAACTTTTAATTAAAAACATTTATTTTTATGTGCTGTGTGTGAGTGTTCTTCCTGAACAAGGGTCCATGCACAAGTGCATGCCTAGTGCCTGTGGAAGTCAGAGGAGGGCAAATTACCTGCAACCAGAATAACAGATAGCTGTGAGGCACCACATGGGTGCTGGAACTGAACCTGGGTCTTCTGGAAGAGCAGCCAGGACTCTTAACCACAGAGCTATTTCTCCAGCCCCAAGATCTCTAATTTTTAGTAACAGCAAAAACAATGATAATAGCCTATTTAGCTTGAGAATATGTTATGATGGGCGAAGTATTGTGTTAAATGCTTGATATAAGCTGTCTCACTTAATTTTCATAATTATCTGAGTCATAGATGCTGTTATCATTGCCAGGCTACAGAACAAAGCACGGAGGTCTAGTTCTGTTGGTAATGCTGGTAGACCCTGCAGATTGAACTCTAATGCATTTGACAGTCCTCAGGAAGGACCATACAACTCCCCAGACTTTACGCTCATCCACTTTGGTTAGACATTGCTATACTTGAGTCTCTGCATCCCATCTTTGTAGAAAATGTGAGATCATATGGACATCTGATTGAAGGAAATCACAGCCAGCAAGCATCATTTCTTTACATTTAAAAGATAGGTGTACTGGCTGGTTTTGCGTGCCAACTTGACACAGGCTGGAGTTATCACAGAGAAGGGAGTTTCAGTTGGGGAAGTGCCTCCATGAGATCCAGCTGTGGGGCATTTTCTGAATGAGTGATCAAGGAGGGGAGGACCCCTTGTGGGTGGTGCCATCCCTGGGCTGGAAGTCTTGGGTTCTATAAGAGAGCGGGCTGAGCAAGCCAGGAGAAGCAAGCCAGCAAGGAACATCCCTCCATGGCCTCTGCATCAGCTCCTGCTTCCTGACCTGCTCGAGTTCCAGTCCTGACTTCGTCTGGTGATCAACAGCAATGTGGAAGTAAGCTGAATAAACCCTTTCCTCCCCAACTTGCTTCATGGTCATGATGTTTGTGCAGGAATAGAGACCCTGACTAAGACAAAGAGATATGGGGGCCTTACTTGTTCCCTTTTCACTGCCTTCACCAACTGCTTTCTCATGGGGTGTATATATGTGTCTATTTGGGTGTGTGCACACATGTGTATGTAAGTGCACAAGTATGTGTGTCCAAATGAATATGAACAAGAGAAGTTGACATCAGGTGTCTTCCTCTATCACCCAGTCTGTACTCTACTTTTTGAGACAGTCTCTCATTGAACCTGGAGTACATTGACATTGGGAGGCTGGCTGACCAATGAGCTCCAAGGATCTACCTGTCTCTGTGCCCCCCGCCCCGTCCCCACTGCATTTTCCCCACCCCCATGCTAGGGCTACATGTTGTGCCTGACTTTTTAAACATTTACATTTATTAACTTGTGTGTGTGTGTGTGTGTGTGTGTGTGTGTGTGTGTGTGTGTTTGTACATGTCATGGCATGCGTGTAGAGGTTAGAAGATGACTTTTGGGGTTGTTTCTCTCTTTTCACCACGTGGGTTCCTGAGCTTGAACTCAGGTTGTCAGACTTGGATAAAACCATCTTTATCTGCCAAGATTTTGCTATCTCTGTGTCTGACTTTTCACGTAGGTTCTTGGGATTCAAACTCAGGCCCTACTTCTTACACAGTAGACACTTTCCAGATTAAGCCATTTTTCTACACTCCAACCAGTTTTAAAAAGAGTTATTATCATTTTAAGATGCAAGGCTAGATCTACACCAGAAAAACTTCTCTGAACTCTGTTATTGTATTAACTAACATTTGCAGGTACTATACCAGTCCATGAACTTTATATTCATAAACTAATTAATTTAGAAATGTTTGAAGGTAAACACAGATTCATAGCATGTTATTACTATTATCATGACTGTAAGCATTAGTGCAAAGTGTTTGTTTTTCTCCAATAAATTTGTCAATGAACATATCATCAGCCAGGGTTTTTTGTTTTTGATATGAAATGACTATTTTTTATTATTTTATTATTTTTTAATTAGATGTTTTCCTATTTACAATATCTCCTTTCCCAGGTTCCCCTCAAAAAAAAAAATAAAGAAAAAAAGAAAGAAAAAAAAAGAAAAGAAAATAAGAAAAATAAAATAAAAAAACTCCCAAAACTAAAACAATCCCCTGTTCCCTCCCCCCTCCCCCTGCTCACCATCCCACCCCCTCCTGCTTACTGGCTCTGGAATTCCCTACACTGGGGCATAGAACCTTCACCGGGCCAAGGTCCTCTCCTCCCATTAATGACTAGCTTGGCCATCCTCTGGTATATGCATGCTACTGGAACCATGAGTCCTGTGTACTCTTTGGTTAGAGTTTTAGCCCCTGGGAGCTCTGAGGGTACTAGTTAGTTCATATTGTTGTTCCTCCTAAGGGGCTGCAAACCCTTCAGCTCCTTAGGTCCTTTCTCTAGCTCCTTTATTGGGGACCCTGTACTCAGTCCAATGGATGACAGTGAGCCTCTACTTCTGAATTAGTCGGGTACTGTCAGAGCCTCTCAGGAGACAGCTATCTTAGGCTCCTGTCATCCAGCACTTGTTGGCATCCACAATAGTGTCTAGATTTGATGATTGCTTATGGGAGGGATTCCCAGGTGGAGCAGTCTCTGGATTGTCCTTCCTTTAGTCTCTGCTCCATAGTTAGCCTCTACAACTCCTTCCATGGGTATTTTGTTCCCCCTTTTAAGAAGGAACGAAGTATCCTCACTTTGGTCTTCCTTCTTCTTGAATTTCTTGTGGTTTGTTTATTGTACTTTGTGTATTCCAATCTTCTGGCCTAATATCCACTTATCAGTGACAGAATACCATGTGTGTTCTTTTATGATTGGGTTATCTCACTCAAGATGATATTCTCCAGGTCCATCCATTTCCCCAAGAATTTCATAAATTCATTGTTTTTAATAGCTGAATAGTACTCCATTGTGTAGATGTACCACACTTTCTGTATCCATTCCTCTGTTGAGGGACATCTGGGTTGCTTCCAGTTTCTGGCTATTATAAATAAGGCTGCTATGAACATGGCGGAGCATGTATCCTTATTATATGTTGGAGCATCTTTTGGATATATGCCCAGGAGAGGTATAGCTGGGTCCTCTGGTAGTACTATGTCCAATTTCCAGAGGAACCAACAAACTGATTTCCAGAGTGGTTGTACAAGCTTGCAATCCACCAGCAATGAAGGAATGTTCCTCTTTCCTCACAACCTCACCAGCATCTGCTGTCACCTGAGTTTTTTATCCTAGCCATTCTGACTGGTGTGAGGTGGAATCTAAGGGTTGTTTTGATTTGCATTTCCCTGATGACTAAGGATGTTGAACATTTCTTTAGATGCTTGTCAGCCATTTGGTATTCCTCAGTTGAAAATTCTTTGTTTAGCTCTGTACCCCATTTTTTAATAGGGTTATTTGTTTCTCTGGAGTAAAACTTCTTGAGTTCTTTGTATATATTGGATATTAGCCCTCTATCAGATATAGGATTGGTAAAGATCTTTTCCCAATTTGTTGGTTGCCATTTTGTCCTACTGACAGTGTCTTTTGCCTTACAGAAGCTTTGCAATTTTATGAGGTCCCATTTGTCGATTCTTGATCTTAGAGCATAAGCTATTGGTGTTCTCTTCAGGAAAAATTCCCCTGTGCCCATGTGCTTGAGGCTCTTCCCCACTCTTTTCTATTAGTTTCAATGTATCTAGTTTTATGTGGAGGTCCTTGATCCACTTGGACTTGAGCTTTGTACAAGGAGATAAGAATGGATCAATTTGCCTTCTTCTACATGCTAACTGCCAGTTGAGCCAGCACCATTTGTTGAAAATGCTATCTTTTTCCCACTGGATCGTTTTATCTCCTTTGTCAAAGATCAAGTGATCATATGTGTGTGGGTTCATTTCTGGGTCTTTAATTCTATTCCATTGATCTACATGCCTGTCACTACATCAATACCATGCAATTTTTATCACAATTGCTTTGTAGTACAGCTTAAGGTCTGGGATGGTGATTCCAACAGAGGTTCCTTTACTGTTGGGAAGAGCTTTGGCTAGCCTGGTTTTTTTTTTTTATTACAGATGAATTTGCAAGTTGCTTTTTCTAAGTTTGTGAAGAATTGAGTTGGAATTTTGATTGGGATTGCATTGAATCTGTAGATTGCTTTCGGCAAGATAGCCATTTTTTCTATATTGATCCTGCCAATCCACGAGCATGGGAGATCTTTCCATCTTCTGAGATCTTCAATTTCCTTCTTCAGAGACTTGAAATTTTGTCAAACAGATCTTTTACTTGCTTAGTTAGAGTCACACCAAGGTATTTTATATTATTTGGGACTATTATGAAGGCTGTTGTTTCCCTAATTTCTTTCTCAGCCTGTTTATCCTTTGTATAGAGGAAGGCCTCTGATTTGCTTGAGTTAATTTTATATCCAGCTACTTTGCTGAAGTTGTTTATCAGGTTTAGGAGCTCTCTGGTAGAATTTTTGGAGTCACTTAAGTATACTATCATATCATCAGCAAATAATGATAATTTGACTTCTTCCTTTCCAATTTGTATCCCTTTGACCTCCTTTTGTTGTCTAGTTGCTCTGGCTAGGACTTCAAGTACAATATTGAATAGGTAGGGAGAGAGTGAGCAGTCTTGTCTAGTCCCTGATTTTAGTGAGATTGCTTCAAGTTTCTCTCCATTTAGCTTGATATTGGCTACTGGTTTGCTGTATATTGCTTTTACAATGTTTATGTATGGGCCTAGAATTCATGATCTTTCCAAGACTTTTATCATGAAGGGATGTTGGATTTTGTCAAATGCTTTCTCAGTATCGAATGAGATGATCATATTGGTTTTTTTCCTTTGACTTTGTTTATACAGTGAATTACTTTGATGGATTTCTGAATATTGACCCATCCCTGCATCCCTGGGATGAAGCCTACTTGATCATGGTGGATGATCATTTTGATGTGTTCTTTGATTTGGTTTGCAAGAATTTTATTGAGTATTTTTGCATTGATATTCATAAGGGAAGTTGGTCTGAAGTTTTCTTTCTTCATTAGGTCTTTGTGTGGTTTAGGTATAAGAGTAATTATGGCTTCATAGAATGAATTGGGTAGAGTGTCTTCAGTTTCTATGTTGTAGAATAGTTTGAGGAGTATTGGTATTAGATCTTTTTTGCAGGTTTGATAAAACTCTGCACTAAACCCATCTGGTCCTGAGCTTTTTTTAGTTGGGAGACTATTAATGACTGTTTCTATTTCATTAGCAAATATTGGACTGTTTAGGTCATTGATCTGATCTTGATTTAACTTTGGTACCTGGTATCTGTCTAGAAAATTGTCCATTTCATCCAGGTTTTCCAGTTTTGTTGAGTATAGGCTTTTCTAGTAGGATCTCATGATTTTTTGGATTTCCTCAGTGTCTGTTATTATGTCTCCCTTTTCATTTCTGATCTTGTTAATTAGGATACTGTCTCTGTGCCTTCTAGTTAGTCTAGCTAAGGGTTTATCTATTTTGTTGATTTTCTCAAAGAACCAGCTCTTGGTTTGGTTGATTCTTCGTATAGTTCTTTTTTGTTTCAATTTGGTTGATTTCAGTCCTGAGTTTGATTATTTCCTGCCTTTGACTCCTCTTGGGTGAATTTGCTTCTTTTTTGTTCTAGAGCTTTCAGATGTGCTGTCAAATTGCTGGTGTATGCTCTCTCCAGTTTCTTTTTGGAGGCACTTAAAGCTATGAGTTTTCCTTTTAGGACTGCTTTCATTGTGTCCCATAAGTTTGGGTGTGTTGTGGCTTCATTTTCATTAAACTCTAGAAAGTCTTTAATTTCTTTCTTTATTTCCTCCTTGACCAAGTTATCATTGAGTAGAGTGTTGTTGAGCTTCCACGTGTGTGTGGACATTGTATTGCTTATGTTGTTATTGTGGAGCAGCCTTAGTCCATGGTGATCTGACAGAATGCAAGGAATTATTTCAATCTTCCTGTATCTGTGGAGGCCTGATTTGTGACCAATTATGTGGTCAATTTTGGAGAAGGTACCATGAGGTGCTGAGAAGAAGGTATATCCTTTTGTTTTAGGATAAAAAGTTCTATAGATATCTGTTAAATCCATCTGTTTCATAACTTCTGTTAGTCTCACAATGTGTCTGTTTAGTTTCTGTTTCCATGATCTGTCCATTGCAGAGAATGGGGTGTTGAAATCTCCCACTATTATTGTGTGTGGTGCAATGTGTGCTTTGAGGTTTAGTAAAGTTTCTTTTATGAATGTAGATGCCCTTGCATTTGGAGCATAGAGGTTCAGAATTGAAAGTTCCTTTTGGTAGATCATACCTTTGATAAATATGAAGTATCCCTCCTTATCTCTTTTGATCACTTTAGGGTGAAAGTCAATTTTATTCGATATTAGAATGGCTACTTCAGCTTTTTTCTTGGGACCATTGGCTTAGAGAATTGTTATCCATCCTTTTATTCTGAGGTAGTGTCTGTCTTTGTCGCTGAGGTGGGTTTCCTGTATGCAGCAAAATGTTGGGTCCTGTTTACATACCCAATCTGATAGTCTATGTCTTTTTGTTGGCATATTGAGTCCATTGATATTAATAGATATTAAAGAATGGTAATTGTTGTTTTCTGTTATTTTGTTGTTAGAGTTGGAAATCTGTTCATGTGGCTATCTTCTTTTAATTTTGATGCAAAATTACTTTTTTGCTTTTTCTTGGATGTAGTTTCCCTCCTTGTGTTGAAGTTTTCCATTTATTACCCTTTGAAGGGCTGGATTTGTGGAAATATGTTGTGTAAATTTGGTTTTGTCATGTCATACTTTAGTTTTTCCATCTATGGTAATTGAGAGTTTTGCTGAGTATAGTAGCCTGGGCTGGCATTTGTGTTCTTGTAGGGTCTGTATGACATCAACCCATGATCTTCTGGCTTTCATAGTCTCTGGTAAGAAGTCTGGTGTAATTCTGATAGGCCTGCCTTTATATGTTACTTGACCTTTTTTCCCCTCACTGCTTTTAATATTCTTTCTTTGTTTAGTGCATTTGGTATTTTGACTATTATGTGGTGGGAGGAATTTCTTTTCTGGTCCAGTCTATTTGGAGTTCTATAGGCTTTTTATATGTTCATGGGCATCTCTTTCTTTAGGTTATGGAAGTTTTCTTCTATAATTTTGTTA
>JADRCD010208347.1:0-25515 GCA_019843815.1 Montemys delectorum | reverse complement strand
GTCTATTTGGAGTTCTATAGGCTTTTTATATGTTCATGGGCATCTCTTTCTTTAGGTTATGGAAGTTTTCTTCTATAATTTTGTTGAAGATATTTACTGGCCCTTTAAGTTGGAGGTCTTCACTCTCTTGTATATCTATTAATCTTAGGTTTGGTCTTCTCATTGTGTCCTGAATTTCCTGGATGTTTTGGGTTAGGAGCTTTTTGCATTTTGTGTTTTCTTTGGCTGTTGTGCCAATGTTTTCTATGGTGTCTTCTGCCCCTGAGATTCTCTCTTCTATCTTTTGTATTCTGTTGGTGATGTTTGCATCTATGATACCTGATTTCTTTCCTAGGTTTTGTATCTCCAGGTTTGTCTCTGTTTGTGATTTCTTTATTGTTTCTACTTCCATTTTTAGGTCCTGGATGGTTTTGTTCAGTTCCTTCACCTGTTTACTTGTGTTCTCCTGTAATTCTTTCAGGGATTTTTGTGTTTTCTCTTTAAGGGCTTGAACCTGATTACCTGTATGCTCCTGTATTTCTTTAAGGGAGTTATTCATGCTCTTCTTAAATTCCTCTATCACCATCATGTGACATGATTTTATATCCAAATCTTGCTTTTACGGTGTTTTGGGATATCCAGGACTTGCTGTGGTGGGATTAGTAGGTTCTGATGAAGCCACGTAGTCTTGGTTTCTGTTGGTAAGGTTCTTGCATTTGCCTGTTGCAGTCTGTTCCTCTCTGGTGTTAGATGTTCTTGCTGTCTCTGGCTGGAGCTTGTTCCTCCTGTGTGTCTATAAGCCTGTGTCAGCACTCCTGGGAGATCAGCTCTCCTCAGGTTAGACCTGAGTCTTTGGGTTGAAGCTCTCCCCTAAGGCAAGCTCTCTGCTTGCTGGGAAGGGGCAGAGGGGGGCTGTGGATCTGCAGAACCTCCTCCTAGGTGAAGAAGGAGGTAAAAAGGATCCTGCACCGGCTGCCCTGCTGCTTCTGAGACCTGTGCCTCCTCAGCCAGGGTTTTTAAAAATTATTTAAGTGTGAACACCAACCCAGTTATAAACTCTTCCATTTACAATGGTCCCCTACCTACAAGATATGATAATGAAACAGTGGCATAAGAGTCATGGGAGTATCCAACCAATACCTGATTTGAGTTAAGGCCCATTCCATGAAATGGAGTCCTACCTGATACTACTTGGTGACCAAGAATCTGAGACTAGATAACCCAGTGACCCTGAGTAAACCCACATACTACTGTTCTTTTTTTTTTTTAAATAAAAGTAGTAATAAAATGACTCTTATTGACACTCTGAAAAAATTATAGAAAAGATGATGAATGTCTGTAGTCATTTACTTATAATTTAGAACATATCTGAAAAGCCCAATGAAGTCAGCTTGCTTTTCTTTATCTGCGGTTCTAACAGCAATACTTTTGTTATGCTTTCAGATAATTACAATTCTGTAACTTTATTTTTCAAATACTTATTTTTAATTATGTGTCTCTGTGGGTTTGTATACAAGAGTGTCTACAGAAGGTAGAAATGTTGGATTCCTCAGAGCTGGAGTTGCAAGTGCTTGTAAGCTGCCTGACTTGGGTTCTGCAAACTGAACTTAGGTTCTTTGTCAGAGCAGCAAACACTCTTGTCTATTGAGCCATCTCCCCAAGTCCCCAAGTTCTGTAATAGTAAGTCCTTAGGAAAGGTATGAATTCTGAGCCTGAAACTTGATTGTTTTAACCTTGACGCTGCCCTCTGAAACCGTGCCTACCACATGTCTACTGCCCAGGTGAAGATATCACCCGCCGTGGTTGAGAAGTGAGATGTTTAACCGAGTCTGTGACCTATGATGGAGTTGGTCTCTACTAACATTGGCTTAGAGTCATACACCATGCATGCACAGCATTTTGGCAGCCGGTGAAGGGAGGATTAATGCAGCTTTGTGATACCTATACTTCTGAAAGTCACCCAACAGTGGAGTGAATTATCACTGCCATCGCTCAACAAATGGCCCTCTTACATGTTTCATGTGACAAATACCGGACCACACACAAGCCCCTCTGTCAACGGCAGACAGAGTGGCCTCAGGAAAGTGATAGGTGAATAAAGTGTAGGAGCAAAAACTAGTCCAGAGACTTTATTCAACCTATTCGTCTGCATACAGAAGAACTGATTTTACCTTTATAAACCTGATGCTTTTTTTTTTAACACCTTGCATGGTGAATGAATAGGGTTTTACACTTCTAATTGAATCAGAACTGGGTTCCAATAAACTCCCAACACTACTATCATCTCTTCAGAATCACTTGACTGGAGTCTACCTGTCAGAATCTTCCTTTGCAAGATACATAGTAATCTCATTTAAAATCACAGAGTTCCATGACACCAGCAAGCTGACAAAGCTTGCTCCTGCTTGCTGTTCTGATCCTGCTCTGGAGTGACTGCTTGTCTACAGTCACTGTTTTATATTGCTAGATTCCTCAACACTTCACTTTATTTTTGGATCACTCCTTGGCAGGCAGTGATTTATATACGCACTACTTCCAGCAGGATCAACCTGGAAGGAAAGAATGAGAAGAAACAGAAGGAGCGGGAGGAAGACCGGGAAACAAATGCCTCACATGCTTGCTGGGTCTCATAAAACACATGGGCTCCTGCCTCTAGGAACCTCTGCTGTCCAGCTTCTTAGTGAAGAAGCCATGGAAGAACACAGCCTGAAGTACTGTAATTTACGGAAGCTACTGTTTAGCCAAACAGGAATGTGTCTGAGGTCTCTTGCTGCCCATAGTTAGCCCAGACACAAAATATTTTGCTTTGCTGAAATGTTGGTATGTTAATGTGTCATATTTTAGGTACACATGACCATTGATTCCTAAGAGGCTCAATGTTAATGCATTTGCCTTTTGAAGGTATTGTGTGCTTATGTATAGAACAGATTTCTAGAACATTAAAGGACTTCAAATTGTCTCCAATTTAGTGTCAAGACAAAAAAAGAAAAACAACTGTAATCACTAATCAATCAAAAAAAGCAACCACCAATGAGGACGGATGACTGCAGGAGAGCCATTGAGAACAGCTTACAAAGCTTACATGGGGAAGGATGCTGATTTCTGTGGAGATCCATTGAGAACAGCAGACAAAGCTTACACGAGGAATGATGCTAATTTCCATAGGGCAAATAGTGACAAAAGAAAGAGGCTGAAGAAAGAAGCCAGAGGCCTGAAACATGTAACAATATATGCCCAGTGGCTCAGCCTATTTTGTACTGTTTGACAGGGTAACTAGAGAATACATTATGCGGAGAATAGAGGTTTATTTCTTATGGTCCCCAAGGTTGGCTGAGCAGATGTCAACAGCCTTCCCGTGGAAGGCTTAAGGGCAGGAGAACACACCCATTCTCAGATGTGGTGGAAGGAAGTAGAGCAAATTCACCTTTATTAGGAACACCCTGCCTCAATTACTAAGCTGAGCTTTTGATAATGGTGTCTATTTAGTCATACAGGGTAGCCCTCATGTTCCAGATGTCTTAGTATGGTCTCTCTGGTTACACTTTCAAGACTCCAAGATGCTGCATTAGCTATGAAGTTTCCAGTGACAAGCTCCCAGGTGTGTGGCACTCAAGCAGTAGCGTGGAGAGGAGGAAATCGGTGGCCATGACGGGGGGTTCAAGAGCAGTGTCAGAAGGTCAAAGGTTAAAGTTGAGAAGTGGGCAAGGGGAAGGTTTGTAGTACAGCAACAACTGATACAATTTTATACCATTTGTCTATTTGTTACAATTTTATCCCCAAATTCACTGTAATATAAAACTGCTCCAAAATCGAGTGCTTTGGTAAGGACATTGCTTTTGAAAGGGTGAGAATAATACAGTTTGGGATCATCAATCTGTCAGTCTGTTTCTTCATAATGAGTATTGAGGAGCCAGTGATATGGCTTAGGAAGGAAAGATGCTTGCTGCCAAGCCTGACAACATGAGTTCACCGTTGGAGCCCACACGGTGGAAGGAGAGAATTAACTTCTGAAAGATGTCTTCTGACCTCCATGCGAATACCATGGCATACATATGTACTCATACACATACACATACACACACACACACACACACACCCACACACACTCACACACACACTCACACACACACACTTACACATACACACACCAACACACACCCACACACACTCACACACACACTCACACACACACACTTACACATACACACACTAACACACACCCACACACACTCACACACACACACACTCACACATACACACACTCACACACACACACTCACACATACACACACACACACATACTCACACACATACACACACACACACACACAGAAACACACACTCAGTCATAAATATAATAATTGTAAATTAACGAGTAGGAGTAGGCCAGATCATGTTAAATTCGGCATGGGTGCCCCACTCTCGAAGAATCAGGGACAGAGATCGCTTCAATTAGCATGAGGTTTTTTTTGAATCAGTATACTGGGGTCGTCCTGCATTCAGAGCAAAGGCGACCAACAGGAACAAAAGCACGCCCTTTTTATACCTTCCTAGTACATAGGTTTACAGCATGAGTTGGTTATCTTTCATTGGTGGAGCCCATTGTCTTTTGTTTCCATTGACCTCTATGCCCCAGGTGAGGAGGAGTTACCAGTTGCACGTAGGAGGGGTGGAAGGAGATCTACCCTTTACTGGGGATGTTTCCTGGAACTGGGCATTACTCCCTGCAATTAGGGCATCTCCTGGGGACTGATGTTTGCTCTGTAAACCCTTCTGAAGCTCTGTCTTTAGGCTTAATGGACATTCCTTGCTCCTTGGTATTTTTTATGAGGTGTCTCTGTTTGCTCAGTTCTTACAATCATAGTAAGTTTTTGAACTGAACTCTGAGCACTTGGAATTTCAGGATACATTTAAAACTGGAGCAGAGGGGTAACTCTGGCTGCAAGCCTTGCCTCCTGTGGACTCTTGGTCAATCCATCAGAAGATGGATTTGTTTAATGCCAACTGGTCAGGCTTATAAATCCATTTACTTACTATGAGTTATTTTATTTTCCATTCTGGGAAATGTAAAGCAATCCTGCAGATAGAGGTGAAGGAAGTCCAGACTCCAGACTCCAGACATCATTATTTTTTCTCTACCAAAGTTTTTATTGTTGTGGAATCTGAAGCCCAGAGTAGGTTAGCTGTTTAATGGTGGATCCCCAGACCTCAGCTTTCCCAGCATCATGGGTTATAGCAGAGAAAATTATCCTAGTAATTATGAGTTCTTGCTTATGCTGTAAGTAGTGAAAATATATTCATTAAATACACAAGTGTGGTCACTCTCCATGAACTGAGAAACAACCCTAAGAATGATGACTTCAACTTTTGGAATAGTCAGAATCCTCTAAAATTAAAAAACAGGAGTTCTGGGTAAGATGGAGGGTCAGAACCTGTCTCTGCGTAATCCCTCAAAGAAGAGTCAGAGTGAGAAAAAAACAACAAACAAACAAAACCAGTGGATAAAGTAAGAGGGGGAGAACTTGGGAAATATATATAGGCTGTGATGGACCTGAAAGGTGTGGAGAGAAAAAGGAGACGCCGTGAAAACACTACATCATCAGAGGGCTAGCTCCTTGGTGGGGGAGCGGAAACAGAAACCATACAAACCATCAGCCAGGTAGTTCTGGTAAAGACCCTGGCAGGCCACCCTCGGGACAAACTCTGGCCTCACCAGCCTCACAGGGGGCGGTTTGGGTGAGGCAGTATTTCTTCTGGATGCAGGTCTGCAGGAGAGGGGCCTGCTGGCCTGTCATTCGGTGTGACGTGGTGGAGGACAGTCGCAGTGCAGTAGGAAGAGGGCCAGCCTCTGACAGGAAGTTCAGATGCCAAGAAGCTCAGTCAACATAGGCGTAAGGCACAGCGACTCTGCTGGAGTGGTGGGAGCAGAGCGCTCCACCTGATGATAGCCCTGCAGAGCCAACAGCTCCAGCCTGAGGCCAGCGGACAAGCCAACTTCTGGAGCCGCCTTTCTTCTGTCCTCTGCAGAAGGATCCAAGACTCTGTAGGTCAGATGCTCTATTTGACATTTAAAATCATAATCCTCCGCTGGGAAAGTCAAGTGCCACGGGGCTTTGAAACCAGAAAACAGGTTCTCTGGCTGTATACACCCTCATGTTGCTGCTGCTTATTCCCAACGCACACGGGACACAAGCCAAGATACTAGCCGCCTTGAGGGTGTGTCAGGAGGATGTGAGAATTCACTCAGCCAACAGACTGCAAAGCTAAGTGTGGCCGGCAGAGCCCTGCTCCTGACGCGCAAACAAGGAAGAATACTAAAGTAAAGCCAGCTCTGGCATCATTAGACATTTGCCTGACACGGGCAAGAGCTGCAGCAGAGATGAGAGTACAGAAGTTCAACACCCTCCTCCCCATGCGCATGACCGACAATCGCAGATTTCTGAAGACATCAGATGTAGCTGCTCTCACTTCCATCTTTTTTTTTTCTTGTAGTCTTTTAAGTTATAACCTAGACTTAAAATTTTTTTTTTACTGTGTATGTTTATTTTACATGATGCTGTATTACATAAAACCATTTTCACACATATACATGTTACATACTGAGCATGCCCACCTACTCTCGCCTCTGCTGTTTCTGCTTCCTCCCACCACATTCTCATTATTCCCTAGAATAGCTTTGCTTCTGCTCTCACGTGACATATACACACATGGTGTCTTGCATCCACCTAAAGTCTAGGAAGCACAGATGAGGGAACAGACACAGTACTGACTGAGCCTGGCTCACTCTGCTCATCCTCAGTGAATCTATTTTCCTGCAAATGACTTCTTTTTGGGGAGCTGATAAGTTCCACTGTGTATATATGCACATCTTGTTTATCCACCCTGCTCTTGTAGCACATGTAGCTGAGTTCCCTAAGTTAGTTCTTGTGAAGAGTGCTGCAGTAAACATGGACTTTTCTGATTTGGTGACTCAGCTTCTTTTGGGTAAATACCCAGCTATTTTGGGTAAAATAGCTGGGACAATTTTAGCTTGTTGAGAAAGCACCGCATTGATGTTCACAGTGCTGGCTTGTGTACATTCTGACCAATGTATACAACAGTACCCTTTATTCCCAGCCTTACCTCCTTCTGTAGTTTGTTTTCTGCAATTCCGATGGGAGAGATGGAAGCACAATGTAGGTTTAATTTGCACTCTTGGATACTCAGGATGTTGAGTTTTTTTTTTTTTTTTATCAGTTATTTGTATTTCACTTCACTGCATTGTCCGTCCCTCTATTAGCTCACATATTCTTCAGTTAACTTCTCGTTTAGCTGTTTTAGTTATTTGTGTATTTGCTAGTTCAGTACTAACAGGCACGTCATGCATACTGCCAGCAGAGGGTTTCCTTGAATTAACTGTGGCTTTAGCCCTTCAGCAGCTTGGCTGTTTTGAGAATCCCATTTGCTGGCTGTTGGTGTCATATTCAAGTGACCTACATCTTCTTCTGAAAGTTCCTCCCCATGTCCTAATGTGTTCTCCCCACTTTTTCCTCTAACATTTCAGAGTTTCTGGCTGTTACAGCGAGGTCTCTGGTCCATTCAGAATTGATTCTTTATATAAAGCGAGCAATTGAGGTCTACTTTTATTTTTCCACACATGGATGTCCAGTTTCCCCAGAGCTATGTGTTGAAAGGGGTGTTTCCCATGTATACGTTAGCATCTTTTCCAAATATCAGGTTGCTGAAGTTGTCATCATCTGCTTAGCATTGTCTTAACTCTGGGGTCTTTTAGGCTTCAACGTGAATGTTTAGAGAATGGCTTTGCAGTTTGCATGATGTTGCACTGGATCTAGATTGCTTTTGGAAACATAGCTGTTTCCATAATATTAACCCTTGCAATCCAGGGGCACTACCACCTCTATATGTTCTGTTCTTTACTGATTTCAAGTTCTCCTCGTGGGGGGTCTTTTGCTTTCTTGATTAGGTTTATTCCAAAGTATTCATTTGCGTTTTGAGGCAACTTCCTTGATTTCTTTTACAGTATGTCTGTTATTGGTATACATGAAGGCTGGTGATTTTTGTATATCGATGTTGCGTACTGTCACATTGCCGAAAGTCTTTTACAGAGATAAGAGTTTCCAGGCAAAGTCTTTAGGGAGTCTTGTGTAGACTCACACCTCCTGTAAATAAGCGTACTTTGATGTTTTCCCTTCTGGTTATACCCTTTTCATTTCTTCTTTTGTATTATTGTTGTATCCAAGACTTCAAGCCCCATATTGAATAATCATAGAGAAATGGATGGTGTGATGGTTTGTATATGCTTGGCCCAGGGAGTGGCACTATTAGAAGGTGTGCCCCGGTTTGGAGTATGTGTGGCCTTTTTAGAGTAGTTGTGACACTGTAGGTGAGGGTGTTAAGACCCTCATCCTAGCTGTCTGGAAGTGAGTCTTCTGCTAGCAGCCTTCAGGTGAAGATGCAGAACTCTCAGCTCCTCCTGCACCATGCCTGCCTGGATGCTGCCATGTTCCTGCATTGATAATAATGGATTGAACCTCTGAGCCTCTAAGCCAGCCCCAATGAAATGTTGTCTTTATAAGCGTTGCCTTGGTCATGGTGTCTGCTCACAGCAATAAAACCATAACTAAGACAAATGGACATTCAAGTTTTGTTTTTTTGATTTGAGTACAAATAGTTTAGATTTCTCCCTCCTTAGTATAACATTGACCTTAGGTCTGTCAGAACAACATTTGCTATGTTGGAATAAGTTCCTTCTATTCCTAGTGTTTTGGGGGCTTTTATGGTGAAAGGGTGTTTCATATAGAGAAGACCCAGATTAATAAAATTAGAGATAAGAAGAGTGGTTATTATCTCTAATAATATTTCATCTAAATTCATGGAATAATTAGGAATATTTTGAAAATCTATATTAAAAATTGGAAGATATAGAAAAAGTAAATAATTCCCTAATACGTATTGTTTACAAATTAAATCAAGGAGACATAACAATAGAGACAGACACACAACAAGCAAACAGTAAAATAAACAGTAATAAGAAAATGTCTAGGGCCAGATGAACTCACTGACAAAGTCTATCAAACTTTCAAGTAATGTCTAACGATAAGACTGCCCAAGCTGTTCCATAAAACAGAAAAAATAAACTATGAGTAAAGTCACTCTATGAAAGTAGCATTACTCTGAGATCAAGCTGAATAAAAATACATGCAAGAAGAAGCTATTATTCCCTAATGAATATTGATGCCAAACTTAATAAGATCCTTACAAACCAAATTCACAAAGACATGAAAAAAATCTTCCATGATAAGATAGGCTTCAGAATGCAGGGATGGATTAAAATATACAGTTAAGTAAATACATACAATAACCACAGAAACTGATTCAAAGGAGGAAATCGTATATAGCCTTAATAGATATAGACAATGCATTTGATAAACTTCAATATCCCATCACAACAAAAGTGCGTAAAGAACCTATGAATTGAAGGAATATATCTCAGTAAGTTAAAGGGAACACAGGAAAAAAGTCAGAGGCAACATTATGCTAAATAGGAAAAATCACCTGAAAGCATTTCTCCTAATGTCAAACTTAAGATGAGAGTGCTTACGCTCTCCATCCTTACTCGATGTATTTCTAGAATACTTAGCTAGAGCAGTAAGATAAGACAAAGAAATGAGAGGAATATAAATAGGAAAGGAAGAAGCCAAACTATTCTGCTTTCAGAGACCTGGTCCTATATATCAGACAGTAAGTACTCCATCAGAAAACTTGCACGCCACACAAACACTTTCAATAAAGTAGTTAAGACACAAAATTAAAATTCACATACTAGGAGCTTTTCTATATGCCAGAAATGAACCTTCTGAGAAATAATGAAAAAATTGTTTACTCTAGCCTAAAAAGAAAACCTACAAAGGCAACTAAAAGACCCCTCTGAAACAGTGTAGGGAAAGGGCAACGACCTATAATAACCCTAACCTAAGCGGAAAAGACTTTTGCAATGAGAACTTTAAGATGCTGAAAAGATTGAAGAGGAGAATAGAAGACCAAAGGACCTCCTGGCTCATAGCAGTCAGAATTAATATTGTGAGAATTGCTATATTAATTACCAAAAGAAACCTATAGACCGAAGGCATCACATTTCCAATGGGATATTTCAAAGAACCAGGGGGAAAATCATCAAATTCAGTTGGAAGCACACAATCCTAACAGCCAAGGAAATTTTAAGCAGAAAGGATAATGTTAAAGGGATTGCAATATCTGATCTCAATCATAGTACAGTGCTATAGTAAACAAACACAACGTGGTACTAGCACAAAATCAATGAAGAATCAGTAAAGGAGGCCCATACATAAACTCACACAAATACATCCATTCCAAATGCTGCATCATCTTAAGAAAGAAGAAACTGAAGAGATTGTTCACTGGGTAAATAATGTGGGCTGGTCTTCTAACGGACCCAAGTTTGATTCCCAGAACCCATATCAGGTGGCTCACAACCACCAGTAACTCCAGCTCCAGGGCTATCTAACATCGCTGGCCTGTACACTCATGTACATATACATACCTGCACACAGACATATAATTAAAATTAATAAAAATAAATTAATAATAAGTAAACACATAACCAATTATAGAAAATAAAACACATGCCTAACACATGTGTATACACACAGGCATGTGTGCACACATACATGCACACAAGCATACACAGAGGAGATGCGCACACATATACAAGCACACACACACACATACATACACAGACACACACACACATATACAAGCACACACGCACACACAGACACACACACACATACACACACACCACACACACACACACACATCAGAGTTGCTGCTCTCTAGAGGAACTGGGCTCAGCTCATGTACATTGGAAAAGTGACAGTTTCTTTAATAAATGGTGCCGAGAAAACTGGATTTCCAGTACAAAAGTTTGAAACTAGATCCTTACTTCACTCTATGTGAACATATATCCACACAGCCCAACACTTTCTGAAAAGAACTCTAATAGCACCGGAAATGATACCATTGATTGAAAAGTAGAATTAAAACCCTGCTCACAGGGAAAAAAAATTCTAAAAAACCAAAAATCTCCTCTATCAGCAGAGTGAAAAATAAGCCACAGAAAGAGAGGAGAAAAGAAAGTGGATGGACCCACGGACCTTAAACAAAGTAAGATAAGAAAGATAAGCATTGAATATCCTTATATGCATGTCGAATTGCAACTTTGCATACACATGGTAAGGACAAGTGGGGAATGGGGTACATGTGACTCAAATGCAGAGGAGGCATTATGGGATGGGAGAAAAGGGATCCAGCAGGGTGGGAGTGGGAGAAGGGATGGGCAAAAATAAAGGCAAGTTATGACAGTACACATGTATGAAGAAGCTCAGAGAAAGCCACTGCTTTGTATTCTAACTATAAGTTGCTAAACATATTACTAACAAAGAATATATGCAGCTGGGCGGGGTGGCACACATCTTAAATCACAGCTCTCAGGCAGCAGGGGCAGGCAGATATCTGTCATTTTGAGGCCAGCCTGGTCTACCTAGTAAGTTCCAGGTCAGCTGAGGCTACACATGAGAAAGGGATCGATCTGCCTATTGTAAACCTGGCTGAGCTTTCCAGCCAATCCCAGTAGCATTCTCGGCCTTGTTGGTGAGTACCCTTATGATACTGTCCTGGGAATCCTTCTGTCGTCCTGTTTCTTTGGAATCCTGTACTCAGAAAGGTGGTCAGAATTAGACCTCCTCAGTTATTCAGTTTCCAAGGACTTCCTGAACATAATACATTTCGACAAAAACCTGGCTGAGCAATACAATTATTGAGACTTAGAGTTTATCTTGACTATTTCACATAACAAACATTGGTTTTTATTTGGCTGGTGGCTGTCAAGCCCAGAAGCATGCTTTCTTGACACAGTGTGTTGGCTTTACAGATTAGTTCATTACTATATGCATGTAATGCAAGAAGCAAACTACCCGAATCTTGAAAGCAACTTGCTGATAACAATGAGTAGTTCTGCTGAGTATGGCTGATACTTTATGTGGATAACTCTAATTGCCAAGGAAACCAAGGCATTTCCTGTCTATGGTGTGTGACTGGATATGATAGCAATTGTCTAGTTCTCTTTTGGGAGAAGTGCACAGCAGCATAACCAATGATATCAAGAACTGGCTTGGAGCTTCTTGTCAAATCATCACCGAATGATATCAAACAGAAGCATCTATTTCTCTGCAGAGGATATGGCAAGAACAGTGGAATTGCCCGTGCCAGTGATGTATGGCAAATGTTAACATATTCTACTCATTTTCCAACTCATTGCTTGTTTTGAGACTCATAATGACTTCTGGTCACTACTTTGGCTCAGTTAAGTCTGATAATATTAAGATATAACCCATGATTTGTTGGCATCTACCTTTTTGTTTAAACAAAACCAACCAACCAACCAACCAACCAACCAACCAACCAACCACCCAACCAACCAACCAACCAAACTTGGATTTGTGCACTTTTTGGTATCTAGCTTATAAAGTCTCCACAAACTTCTAATTTCTCCAATTGTTTAACAACTGTCTCCCTCTAAATTCCAGTTTAACTACTTTGTATTTCAAATCACTATAAGAAAACCTAGGGTAGGGTATGTACCTGTTGTAACCTGGGCCTCAGGTTGTAGGTA
Source organism: Montemys delectorum (assembly GCA_019843815.1). Taxonomy (NCBI): domain Eukaryota; kingdom Metazoa; phylum Chordata; class Mammalia; order Rodentia; family Muridae; genus Montemys; species Montemys delectorum. The sequence continues at coordinate 12,845 of JADRCD010208347.1, read as the reverse complement.
GGTTCTATGGATCTTTAGATTCAATTCTCAACGTATCAGTAAATCATCTATCATAGGATATTTTTTTGGCTAGAACTTGGAATTAGCCTCTTCTGTGTTGAGTTAGCAAAGTTTAACAAACTCCACTTGTGTGTGTGTGTGTGTGTGTGTGTGTGTGTGTGTGCACTTTTGTAGGTTTCTGTGTGAGCATCAGAGGTCAACTCTGGGTTCAATCATCTCTACCCTCCTTTTTGAGATGTGTGTGTCTCTCATTGAACTGGAATTCACCAATTCAGTAAGGCTGGCCAGCCAGTGAGCTCCAGAGATACCAGTCTCTTCCTCCTCACCTCCGAGATATGTGTCTTGGATCTGGCACATTCTAATTTTTTAATGGGTGCCAAGGATCTAAACTCAGGTCTTCATATTTGTGTGACAAGAACTTTACAAATTAAATCATGTCCCCAGACCTTCAAACCCCCTTTTATAGAATCATTTGCCCAAAGGATTGTCTCTTAATTTTCTTCTCCTGCACACAGGAAAGTGTGTCTCAGGGCCAAACCAGTGAAGAAAAAAAAAAAAACAGGGAGAAGGTATATACAAGTTCAAAGAAAAAAGTACATTCAACAAATGATATGTGGAAAATGGAGTGTGAAGAGAATGTTAAAGATGTCATATTTCAAAGTGGATCACAACCCACAAGTAAAATGTTGTATTGTGTGATTACAAAGCGTGAGCAGTCAGGGCCAACTCACTTGAGCATCCTCATGGTGTTCACAGTCATTACCTATGAGCTTCTACCACTGTATGGACCCATGTTAGACAGGTGGACTCACCACAGTGTCAATACCATGGAACTGTTTTACTCCCCCCTTAAGGAAAAATTAATATACAAAGATTTATATATGTTCTAGAGACAATAGTCACCCAAGCACTAGACAACTTGTCCTTAGTCATAAAGATTTGACCTTGGGAGCTGTGATTGAAGAAATTCTAAAAACTACCCACATGTTTTTTTTTTCCCCACCAAATTCCTGGAAATAGCCATATAAAACAGTAGGTTTCTGTAGAAGAAATGGGAAGTTCCTTGAGAAAAGTGGTCAAATCAGCCTGTTGAGTTTGACCCTGAAAGACAAACAACCTTGCCTATGATGTTAGGATAGGCAAGTAAGCTGCTTTGTGGGGCTGAGAACATAAACTACTGCTCCACTCGGCTTCCTTTCAAACAGTGAGGTCCCAGAGCTAACAGCGCTCACAATCCTTGGCTGCCCATCGGGTGTTATTTCTTTAGACATGGATTTCTGGCTTCCCTCATGATTTGACTTCATCTCCATCCACAGCTTGAGTCACAGAACTGTGTCATTACAGTCAGAACGTCCTGGAGACTTCTGAGGTCGAGTTCATTCTAATATCTATGGAAGTCTTCCCATCATCACTAATGACCTCATGGCTGGAAAGTTTGAAATTTGCTAAAAGCTATGAACATGAAATAGCTTTAATTAAAAAAAAAGATACTCAATAATTGTTGGCTTGACATTTATAAGACAATAATTCGGGTAAAATCATATTCCATGAGAGAAATGGAATGTCCTCTTATGCTATTACCAGAATCTGAGGGTAAAATTAATTTAACTTTAAATAAATCTTCACAAAGTTGTAACAAACATACCGGGCAGCTTCTGAGTATCTCTCCAGACATCTAAACACGGCTGCCTGACGAAGATGGTTTCGGAAATAGGCTGGGTTTAAAACAATACTCCTGTGAAAAGATGAAGGAAATACAAATGCCATTAGATTCTTAAAGGACAATTACCAGAAGTGTATAGGAACATAATCATATGTATTCAACTTTTGATATCATCTTAGCAGGAACTAATGAATGAGGTCCCTTCTGTGATTCATCAGAGAAGACAAACAAGCCATTGTAATTGAAAAATAAATTAAGTTTACATCATCAAAGCTACTTGGCAGCACTGAATTTATTTTTATAGATGTGGTAATGATAAAGCAAACATACCTAACTTATACTGTATATACCACATGGTGCTATTTGATTTGCTTCTGACAATATACCAGTTGTCCGTCATAGGCCATTTATGGTATGCCTTCTTTGACATTTGTAATTATTTTATTTTAAAGGGTTTTCATACACCCGTATGGCTAAAACCTTGTGCATGCGCTCACCTCTCCCCTCCTTTCTGCTCTGGTCCTTTGTATCCAAAGGCAATTTCACTTCTACTTTTATTGTATGCAGTGGCATGACTACTTTGATGATGGGAGAGATTGAAAACTGTTGAATTTCTGGTAAAAGGAGCTGTAACTGGGGGGTCAAATCCATTTGATTTAGAGATTGAGGCTTTGTGGAAGATGTGGTGGCACGTGTTGGGGGAGGCTGTGTATCTCAGCTGAGGGGGCTGGCTTTGGACTTGACAGTTTGAGGAAGGGGCTTCTTCAGCTCGACCTTCTTTTCCCCTTCAGTGTAATTGCAAGGCTTGACTCCCAGAGAAACCAGTCATTGTATGTGAGCTGCTGCCTATGTTGGGGGTCCTAGAGTTTTAGCATTTCAACCCAAATTCAGTTGCAAAGAGCACGTGTCTGCTGTCTTCTTTCTGCAGACATAAGCTGAGAGAAATTCCCCTTCCTTGCTTCCTCCAGAGCTCAGCAACATTCAAGACACTTGACAGAACAGGATCTGGGCAGATGCAGTTCACACCCATCATTGTTAACAGGGAGACCTCCATTAGTGAAAATTTCAAATGCACCTTCTACTACACTTACAGATGTGGAAATCCAGATGTTAAAGAACCCACGGGAGATTACTAAGTAACACTTTGTAAGATTGCCCATGAGCTGACGGGAGTCATTTGGAACTGGTTATTTATTGAAATAAACAGTTGACTTTCACTGTGAGAAGTTCCAAGAGCTATAAACCATTGCCTTAAAAATGCATGCAAACATAGATGACCCATTTCAGAGAATTCATGAGACTCTTTTGGATCTAATCATGAACTTATGGTTGAAAAACTCATAGATTAAAATAATTCCATTCTCAGAAACCATGGGAAAGGGAAATAGCCCCTCTGTATGTAGCCCATGACGCTTGTTAATCACATGATGATGAAGTGACTCACTCCAATCCACTTTAGACACAGACAGAGACTAGGGAGGTTAAGGGAACTCCAATTAATAGCCATTAACAGCCACAGGTCTCTGTTGCTTGCTGTCCTGCTTCTTCAATAGCTTCTCAAGCAGAGGGGTCCCAGTTAACTAGAGTCGACTGTATGTATTCCACGAGCAATGATTTGTGAAAATGAGTATTTATTCCCCAAAGAGCAGGGACCACTTGTTTTGGTGTAAGATCTAAGGTAAATGTAGGAGTCTTTAAGAATTACCACAGGGCTCCCTTGATACAAGGTAGAGCTGCTGACCTCACCCAGTGTCAATACTCTGAGGCAGGGCCACTGATAGGCACCCACTGTTAACGTTCTGTCAGTTCAGATAGAAGTGAGTTTCTAAAGCAGGCTTGCTACCCCAGTCTTCCAAAGGCAATCCTCAAACACAAGCCAAAGTGTTTAGGAACACAGTTCTGGCTCAGAACCTGGGTTTTCTGACTCTGACCCGAGTTTTTCTCCGGCATGCCAACTGCTCCATTCCTTCATTCTACACATGTGTGGCACACGAATCCAGATGTGATGGAGCAGACTGTTTAATGAGGCAAGTTGCTAGCCTGTAATGCACTGTCCTGTTTCTCCTAAACTGTTTCCCAAGAATCTTGCCCCGATGGACAAATCGTTCTTGACGAAGAAGGGATTAGGTTGAAGGACAGAGGGCTGTAATCAGGAATGAGGGTAAAGCTGAACAGATCGACAGAGGAGGGACAGGATGCAGTAAGAGCAGCTTTTCATGTGGGTAGGTAGAGAGACCATGGCAAAGGCGACAGCATGGGAACCATTCTGATTTTTTATAAACTTCTTGTAATTAGGAGCCTTCTGTGCTTCTGAACAAATACTGAATCAGATGTTGGTCTATTGTTAGACCGGCCTGTGTTATTTTAACTACAACCTCATCCTCCCTGAACCATGTGGTTCCCTACTTGAAAGTGGGGCTCCTAAAGAAGACACAGACCCAGTTTCCCCCACGAAGGTGACATCATAAAGGGGCTTTTAGAGATGTTGGAAGAGAGGTTACATCTGGCCACCCATTATTTTTGACCCTGTGGTAGTAATTGCAGCTTTTCCTGTTGCACTCCTGTGAGATATTTGGCAGGCAAATGTTAGTGCTGGTTGCAAAGCCTTAGTGTCCACACTTTTATTAATTTATTGATGCTTCTTCAAATGACATGGCCTCTTCAAGATCTATTTTAGGACTTGTGTGACTTTTGAGGGAATGATGACTTATTCTTTCAAATGTCTGGTCGGTTATCATTTGGCGCTCTCTGTAGAGAGTCAGAAGGCTGACTAGATCAGAATGGACAGTCTCCCCAGAGCTACCATGTGGAAACTGTAATCATAATCAGAACAAGGCCTCTTCACTGATGAGCCTCATTTTCAGCCCAGGGAAATGACTCTGATTTAGGTACGTTGATAGGGCTGCTGGGAAGAAGCAGGAATCCTGTCAGAAGGAGTTACAGGAAGCCCAGAGTTTCTGGAGACAAGAATGGAGTTGGCGTGAGCAGCGGGCTCTGCTTACTCATTTAGTTGTCAGGCTCAGGTTAAAGGCACGGGATCATGTAAAAGAACAGATTACGTGGGGTAGAAGCTTATTTTTAAAAATTAATTTGTAGCATGTGGTAGCCTTACACTTTTTTTTTTTTATGATTTCTGTTTGTGGACGCCTTAATGTTCCTCTCTATAGTGATCCATATCATTTGATGTGTGTTCGCCTTGACCTGAAACAGTTTGGTCAGAAGGTAGGTCTGTTTCAGCCTTGTCTGGGCCTTCCTGAGTCATTTGGCAAAAAGTTTGTCCTTATACCGGTGCTGTGTGCTGAGTTCACAGGCACACCTGGATCTGTGCTAGGATGGGACATTCCGTACTTGCCGTGGCCTGTCTTGTACTGTCACAGAAACTGGACTAAGTATCATGAGTTTTGAATGAACAGCCTTCACTTTCTGGAAGGGAAGGAGCTGACTAGGGTCTTGGTTGTGAAGAACTGTGTTATTTAATAGGACACACTTATTGTTCCTTATGAAGTTTATAATCTTTATCTGCTTAAACTGAAGAAACCTTGTCTGAGCCAGGCATGGAGGGGGAAGCAGAAAGAATGCAAGTAGATGGGCATATACTGGGATACATAGAGAGATCCTTCTCAGAACAGACATCAGAAACAAACACACTATAAATACAAACAAAAGCCCTAAACAAAACTAATAAAGCCAACATGTGATTTGATGATTTTCATTACAGTACTAATCGATTTGACGTAATGTTTTCTTATTCCAAAATGTAATAATTTTTTTCCTCAAACGTTTTTTTAGGTCTCAGTAACATTTTAACATTTCATTTTTTTAATATGAATTGGGGTATTGTACAGGCCTTAATTTTTAATCTTAATTTAAGATTTTGAGTATAATCATTCAATTTCTCCTTTCTTTTTGCTCCAGTTAAAGTCTCCTCTGTACCCCTTCTTGCTCTCTTTCAAACTCATGCCTCACTTGTTATTAATTACTCTTACATGTATGTGTCAATGTGTATGTATATACATGCATATCACTAAACATAACCTGCCCCTTCTGTATGATGTTACCAATATATATATATATATATATATATATATATATATATATGTTTTCAGAGCTGACCATTTGGTACTGAATAAGCCATTGGTGTGCTCTTCCCTAAGAAAACCATCTATCTCTCTTGCTCGCCGCAGTCCTTAGTTGCTTGTAGATCTTTATGTAGGGTTGAGGCCCTGTGGTCTTTTCCCTGTCTACTTTGGCATGCCTGTTGGTGTCCTTGGTATGTTTACGGATGTCAGCTCATGCTGGACAGCCACGTTGGTGAGACTTTTGGGTGTAGCGTCTCTCATTGCTAGGAGTTCAAGTCTTACAGCAAACTTCCTCTGGCTCTTACTGTCTTTCCCTCCTCTTCTGCAATGTTCTCTGAAGCTCGGATATGTGAGTTGTTTTGTAGGTGTATTCACTGGGCCTGCGCCTTTTAGCTTTTAAAAATAGTTCTACTATTTTCATGTTAGTTCTTACTTTTAAAAGTGATGCACAAGAATATACGTATACACACATGCTCCTCTGTGCATGTATGTACACCTGTACCTTGTAGTTCAGAAAATGATCAACAGCAGCACTGACGAGCTCATTAGAATTTGAAAGGTCGGTTCCCACTTACTGGGTGCACAACCTTCTGAGCCTGAGTTTAACAGGTCACATAGGTGATCTGTATGCAGATGCAAGTTTGAGAAGCGCTACACATATGCATGTAAGACTGGAATTTCTTTCCATTATAGTCTTTGCACTTATTGTTCTCACTGCTTATAATTGAACTTATTTTGTATTCTTCTAACTTAATATCATAGCAATTCAGATTTATTCACATTGTCTGCAAATATTAAGTTACTGATGAAAAACTTTGTATCTAGTTTTCTTGTCTTATTGTGTAGGCCAGATTCTTTTTATAAAGGAATTAACTAAAAGAAAATCTAGGGTCATTTCCATATTTCACTGATATTTATAATTTTTATATAACTTTGAGAAAAGTAACAGGACTCTTGTTTTTTGAGCTTATGTAGTAAAGAACTAATGATGATTCATAAAAATCATAAAACCAAACCAAATATTAAAATTAAAGATTAAGAATGTTAAAATATTATTAGATTGAAGTTGAGCTGTCAGAGACTTAGACTTTGTTATTCTTCTTAACTCATTTTTAGTTCTAGTTATTAATTTTGTAGTCTGGGCTTTCAATTTACCCAGCTTTCATACAATCACTTCTTACTATCGATGGGCCATTGGTTCCAGGACCCCTGTGGATTCCAAAGTTTGTAAAGCTCAAATCTCCTATGTCAGATGCAGTGGTTAGTATCCGCATGAGATGTATGCATGTCTTTCTGTCACTTTAAATCATGGCTAGATTGCCTGTAATGCCTAATGCAACGCCATTGCTATGGAAACACTTGTTACATTGCATTGTGTATGGCACAGCATGAAGCCAAAAGTCAGCACACGTTCAGTCCAGATAACGTTCACCACTTCCTGGGATATGTTTGTTTTGAGGGGGATGGGGTTGGGGTGGGTGTAGGGGTTGTCACAGAAGCCTTCCTTGTATGTCTCTCTTTCTCAACAATACATCTGCAATCTTTGCTATCACTCCACAAGTAGTCTCCCTGCTTATTGTGGTCATTGGGAGAACAGATCGTGGCCTTCCACATGGTCTCTGGTGACAGCACAAACCATGAACACACAGAGCCCCCAGCTGCAGTAGGACTATGGACCCAGATAATGACCTTAGAGGCAGTCTGGACCACGGACATCACCATGGCCTCAGGTGGCAGCACAGGCCACTCACATTAATATTTTCCCTGGTGACAGAATGGCCCATGGACATCAACATGGCTTCATGTTGCAGCACAGACTACGGACATCTGTATGGTCTTCGATGGTAATGTGGATCATGCATATCAATACAGACCCTGGTTGTGGTAGGACTATTGGTTTAGACTTGGCCTTCAGTGGCAGCATAGTCCTACAAATAACCATGCTCAGGTGGCAGTGAAGGCTACTTAAATCAGTATGGCTTCCAGTGGCAGCATGACCCTCAGACATCAACATGGCTTCAGGGAGCAGTGCAGACCATGCATGTCTTATGGCCTTTGGTGGTAACATGGGCCCCAGACATTGACCCGGATGTAGTAGGACTTCGGCTTCAGGCATGGCCCTTGATGGCAGCATGGATCTGAACACTACTGTGGGCCTCAGGTGGCAATGCAGGCCACTCACATTAGCTTGGTCCTCACTGCCTTCACATCTCCAGTTCTGCATCTCTCCACAGAGCACTTAACTGCTCTGCTTCTTTATCTTCTCATCTCTCCATCACAGATTTGCTCATCATTAGGAGTTCCCACACTGGCTGGCTGCTGCTACCTGCATTGTGAGGCCGGATGGCCTATGGAATATTTTCTATTTGTAATTGGTTAGATTAGCAGATGTGGACCAAGAAAAAGAGAGCCAACTGTATTTATCAATCAAGTTTTGCCATCCCTACAATTTATTTTTCTTTTGTTCTCAATATATCAAAAATGTGTGTTTTCTTTTTAGCTTTTAGTTATCTATCCCCCTGACTTTAGCTTTGATTCACAAGAATAATGAGTATATTTTATTTTGTTTGCCCACAGCATTTCTCTCTAGATAAACTCTAAGTACCTGTCCTCAGCTTTCTGGAAAATTTTAGAACAATGGAAGCATACAGCAGGTATTATTTTCCTTCAGTGCTGAAATGTAGGCGCAGGGCCTCATCCATTGCTGAGCACCACGGAGCTCTGCCCCAGAAGACAACCTTGCTTGGTACAGCATCTTTCACAGTTGCACTGCCTTTGCATCCACAGTTGCATGATTAAGTTTGCTCTCCTTTTTGCTCTTTTTAATTCTCAGTTCATCCCATCGTCACTTTGGTATTTAACAACTGAAGACGTTCTGTTTTCATTGAATAAAATAGCTGCATATATCCGAAGCTTTAAGTTTTATTTATCTTAGGAAATCACCACCTGGGATGAGCATGGCCCTGGGAGGGGGGGGCATCCTGTGCTGAGCATAGGCTTAACTTTGTAAGACATTGTCTCTTCTCTTACCAAGGGGCCTATAGTACTCAGCATTCCCCTCCAGGGGTGTATGTTACTACCAGCCCTGACCTTGCAATCCTTTTGCTCCAGACTTCTGAGTGATGGGATTACAGATGTAAGCCACCGTCAAGAGATCTGACACCACAGACACATATCTGTATTGTTTGATGTGAGTTTCTTTTATGTTTACTAAAATGGTCTTCCTATGTACTCTTGCCTAGCTTAGAACTCACTAAGTAGAGCAGTCTGGCCTTCTTCATATAGAGATCAACCTGCCTGCCTCCTGAGTGCTGAAATTAAAGGAATACATCACCAGGTCTAGCTTACAATTTAATGATCATTTGGCTTTAATCAGATATTTGCTTTTTCTAGTGCTAGGAATTGAAGGTGGGGCCCTGTGCTTAGATAGGCATTCTATCCCAGAGCCCACAGCACTGTGCCCAAGATTGTGCATGGTCCAAGGCAAAGGGCAAAGGTAATGGGCATTTATTGATGCCTACAGATGGGTAGATTTTTTTCCCTCTCAACTTCATTTCCCCCCACAATTGCTTAGAACTTTGAAGTACTTTACTTTTCTGTATTTCACAAAAATTGGTATGTTAGTTGTTAAAATTGTCCACTGAGATTTTTAAATCTTCACATAAATTTAGGGAGTTTTGATATCTTAACAACATTGCATCATATAATCAGTAAATAGATTTCTCCACAATTTAGTCTTCATTTCTCTCCTCGATGTCTTAGAATTCCCAGTATGAGAAATCTTACATGAATAAGTTAGAGCTGCTCCCGAGTACTTGATGTTTTCTGTTTCCATAAAGGGATAATGATCTTTAAGTTTTGATTTCTCTCTGCTCATTGCTGACTTAGGAAAATGAAACTGATTTCTTTGGACATTGATCTTATACTTTTATATATATTTCTAAGGGCATTTACTTTACAAGCTTTCCAAAGATATTTTAGCATTTTCTACATGGATTGCGATATCTTCTGAAAATAAAAATGCTGCTTGGTTTTCAACCTATAGCTTTTAGTTGTCTTCTTTTCTTTTCTTTTCTTTTCTTTTTTTTTTTTTTTACACTTTTTAGAATAGTCAGTATATTCTTTTATTGTTGATATCTTGCTTTTATTGCTTTAAAATCCTCTGTGCTTCTTAGACGTGTTCCTTGTGATTCCCTCCACCCCCTTAATTCTGGAAACTTCTTTCCAAGTGTCCCTTTCCCACTCCTCATCTGCTTCCCTCTTTGTGGAAAATTTCCTCATAACACCCAAGCTGTGTTGAATGTGTGGTTTGCTTCACACTGGAGAGTGTTCTCCGTTTTTTGTTGATGGGAATGTGAACCCTTTATATCTTTCCTGAGTGAAGACAGGTGACGGTTTCTCTCCCAGGGGAGTTTAAGCTTTCTTTTGCTTTGGCAGCAGGGAAGGCAGAGAAGTTTTGCCCCTTTCTCCATAGAGGAGTTTTGCTTCTAGTTCTCCACCAGAAGCCATGACTTTTTCCTGGCTCTGTGAATGTGGACAGTTGTTGTCATGTCTCAGGGACCTGATGGGTATCTACTCCTGAGACAAAGCCTGGTTTGCTCTCCCAATAAGGGATTGAAATCTTTCAAAAATAATTGGGAGAGCTAAATAAATGTGAGAATGTCTGCTTTATGAAATGTTTTAATCTAAGCAGAGAACAGTTTCTCAGAGAGAAAAATTGTGACGATAACCTGAGTTAATCATGTCATTCAGTAGATGATAACCAGTTAAAATGTGGTTCAGATTATCATAAAAAATGGCATCTCAATATTGTGGCCCGACATAGCCTTTTTTTTGTAGCTATATCCATTCAAAACTAAGATTAAAAAAAATGAAGGGATGGCTACAAAATATGGCATATGTATTATATAAGCAGAAACCAGTACCACTTCAGACAGAAGCAAACCCCCAAATGATCAGGGCTATTTCAAAATTAGAAGCTTATGAACTGAGTCCTGCCTCGAGTTTACTAGTGTAGAAAAAGGTTGGATATTTTATCTGACTATACTTTGTGATACAACAATATAAACACTATATATATATATTCTCATGATAAATCAATAGAGCAATATTATGTCCATATGGCAAGAGCTATTTTCACTTGGCCACATAGTCTCTTGAATCATCTAGCTCTGAGAATATGAACAGATCATCACCATATTGGATCATGTCTGGAATGTCTAACTGGTCTGGAAAACAAGATCTGCATAGAAAAAAAAAGCCAATATGTTTAGATAATGAAATAGTATTATTCTGAGACTCAGTAAGTATTTTCAATGTGGAAAGCAGGATTATTATTCTACATAATACCAGACGAGGAAGGGGGAAAAAATCAGTGTCAGGGAATTACAAACAGTGCAGTTCATCTGGCTTTGGAAGACTTTCCTTTAGGGAAACATTTAGGGGATTAGAACACCTAAATATCTATCAGGACACTGTCAAGAAAGTCCTCACTAAGTGGGAGATTAAGCAGAATGACTTTCAAATATCATTATGGAATCCTTTGCAATGCCTTATTCGTCACTGTGGAGGGTCTCTGAGTACGTTTTCCTCCTTGTACGTTTTGTTAGATTTTCCTGATGTCGTTCTGTGGATGCTGATGGGAGCCCTGAGCTCTCAGAATCAATGCAGAGGCTAGGCGAGCGGTCATGGCCTGTCAGTGAGAAGAGCATTGCTGACACCCTGACAACGGGGCACACATGTCTTCTGTAACCTTCAGTATGGATGTTTTCTGTTGACATGAGCTCTCTTGATGCCAGTCTACTTGACCTAGCTTCCCTAGCATTGAGATGACATCAAGCCCCACCATGTTCGGCTGCTGCAGCCCATCAGCTGTGGTGGAGAACCCGTTCTCATGTTTTAAGGCTGCAAGCTGACCTGGCTTTCCCCTCAGGCTATTTGACATCTAGTCATCTTTGAAAAGAACAAGGGCCATTCAATGTATTGGTGTAAAATGAAAAGTGTGATGTGTGTTTGGTCATTGCCTTATATAGACAGCTGTTATGATGTGTCAGCACTGTGATACTCAAAGAACAGTAAGAAGGGTCCATCACAAGGCATAACTTAAGGCATCATGGAGGGATAATCAGATGCCTCTGATCAAAGAGAGGATGGGCACAGCAAGATTGTCCCTTGGAACATGTCAGGTTAACTCAATGTAAAAATAACTCAAGGAGACAAAACAATCCATATGTCAGTTGTATGATAACAGCATTAAAGTTTTTGTGTATTAAAAAGCTGAAAAGGGTAGTTGTGGAAGGAAAGATGTAGAAAGGGAACATCTGATACGGCATCTGGTTTGACATCATTATGTGCAGTAGGCTGCTCCCCAGAGTGACAAGTTCTGGAGATGGTGACACAGCACGCCAACACCCTTAGCAGAAATCAAGTCTCTACTTAAGCAGAGTGTGCAGTTCATTGTTGGCTCCACATACTGTATCATAGTTATCAAAACATGTAGGAACTTCTAGATTTCAACAATGATAGCTAACCAGCTAACTAAAGAACAGGTCAGGGACTATAATTTTAATAAAGATAATGAACTACTGTCTACTGAACAGATAAGAGATGCTTCACATTATTGATACTTAGGAAACAAGATCACAGTGAGGTAATCCAATGCACAGAATGGCTGTAGTTAGAACAAACACAAAAACAAGTTCTGGCAAGGATAGGGGGAGACTGGGACCTGTGTGTGCTGTTTGTGAGAAAGTCAAGTTTTCCTACCAAGGAAAAAGGTGTGGTGCAAGTCTCAAGCCAGAACTACAATTAGTATATGGTTCAACAAATCATCATTCTGAGTGTATCCTTGTGATAGGCGGTTTTATTTCTCATCTTGACACAATCTACATTAATCTGAGAAAGAGCCTCAGTGGTAGATTGTCATCGTCAGTTTGGCCTGTGGGCTTGTTTTCAATGGATTTTCTTGATTTGTAATTGATATAGGAGGGCCCAGCTCACTGTGGGCAGCACCATTGCATAGGCAGGAAGTCTTGCACAATGGAATAGAGGTGGGAGCAAGGGAGGATGCATTTACCCCTCTTCTCCTGACTGCAGGTATGCTG
>JADRCD010208346.1:0-33412 GCA_019843815.1 Montemys delectorum | reverse complement strand
ACACACACACACACACACACACACAACTTTTAAACAACCTCCAAAATAAAATGAAAAAAAATCAATCAAAGATAAAATTCTCTTTGAGTCATAAAGAAGAAATCTTTCTTACAGTCATATGCACACCTTTAGTTCCAACACATGGGAGGCAGAGCTAGGTGGATCAGGTCAGTCTAGTCTACATAGTGAGTGTCAGGTCAGTCAGAGCTATGTAGAGGCCCTACCTTCCCATTCCACCCTGCCTCCTCCCTCCTCCCCGCCCCCCCCACAAAAAATTTTTTTTTTAGTTCAACACAAATGCTCACTACACAACCAATTAAAAGTAAAGTTTTCCTTAGAAAACAGGAAATAGTTTATCATCAGTAAGCTTTGTGATGGGGACAGTACAGTCTTATGTTAAGGGGCTAGAACCAGGAAGACCCAAACTGGGCTCAAACAAAGCAATAATCAAGGAGAATGCTACCAGTGAATTGTACTCTCAAGCAAAATAATCCATAAGTATCTCCCGCCACCCACAATACATCACAAACCACAGCAGGTAAGCTAACCCTTGGTCCCACTTCTCTCATCCTGACTATGAGCTCTAAAATCAGAACATACATTCCAAAAATCTTGATGTGTCATGAAATTAACATTAAGGCCTTTAAAAGCTGACAGAAATGAATGTTACCCTACTCACTAAAATAAGCCAACGAAATATAAATATAGTATCTAAAGTGTATTTTTATTCTGAGAGGGAGAAAAATGAATTTAAGTGACCAATCACCTGAGAGAGAAAAGGGAATCCAAGAATATCAGAATGCTCAGACTGCTCATCGGCCTAACTTACACCAACCACATGTGGTGCCCGGTACAAAAAACTACAGCATGGCAAGAAGCACATCAGAGCCTGGAGCACCGCAGTCACACCTGTGTTCCTCTATCTAACTTTGATAACAGGATATTTTGTTTTCAAAAGATTTGATACCCAATTTTTACATCTGTGACTTAGAGTCTCCACACCAGTAACTAACTTTAACTGTACCTTCCTTGATGCTAAGTTTCCTCATGTATTAATCTATAATCTCTAGAATATTAACTCTCATTTTTTTAAAAGATTTATTTTAAAATTTATTATATGTAAGTACACTGTAGCTATCTTCAGACACCCCAGAAGAGGGCATCAAATCCCATTACGGGTGGTTGTGAGCCACCATGTGGCTACTGGGATTTGAACTCAGGACTTACGGAAGAGCAGTCAGTGCTCTTAACCACTGAGCCATCTCTCCAAGCCCTTAACTCGCATTTTTTAAACAAAAGTCATAGGTAGCATTTTATAGGAATTTAATTTTTGCATAGACTATAAAATTAATTTCTTCCAATATCTCTCTTGCCCAAGAATAATTATATGTATTTTATATTATAATCTTTTCAATTTATATATATTCTTAATCAGAAAAAGCAAAAATACCAATGCTTCTCAAGCATAAATATAAAATCATTTAAAATCGCCGGGCAGTGGTGGCGCACGCCTTTAATCCTAGCATTTGGGAGGCAGAGGCAGGCGGATTTCTGAGTTCGAGGCCAGCCTGGTCTACAGAGTGAGTTCCAGGACAGCCAGGGCTACACAGAGAAACCCTGTCTTGGAAGAAAAAAAAAAACAAAAACAATCATTTAAAATCATTTCTTGTATATTATGGTCTACTGATTTGTGTAAAATTAGAAATGAATTACAAGACAAACAATTATTACTATCAAGTTGCTACAGGTGCTTCTAAACCCTACTGAAGCGGGCCCTGGTCCCTGTGATTCTACCTGTAATGACCAAAGCATATATATGTTCATATATGGAAATGTTCATGGATCTTCTCACATATCTAATGACAGATGACGGCTATGAACCACTTTATACTATTTTTCACAGCACATTTTATTTCAATAAGCTCCTAAAAATCCTAAGATGTGCAACTCTTGTCCTGAAGTTTGTATGTGAATGGCAGTATAAGACTGTGCTGAGGCCTCATCCTTTCTAATCATGGGTACTTTCTACCTAGATGGCTTAGGCTCCTCCGCAATCTTCACTATCAAACATCTTTTCCTTATGTGCGCTCACAGATCTAGAGAATTCGCTGCTACTTTGCAACCATCAAATATTTTGAGTTGACACTCCTTAATGTGTTCACATTATGAGTGAGTAATTATCCTACCCTGCTTAAATAGCATGTAATTTAATTAAATAATTTGTATTTACTTCTACAGAACTGCACAATGCACTTTTCACCTACAGAAATAGCACGTGCTATCTCAATCCACTGAAAGAACCCCATTATATTCCACATAATATTAAATGTTAACAGCAGCAAGGGAGATTTTCCAGTCAGATCCCAACAGTTCTGATTTACAGACACTGCAGGTTTTTAGAGATAAAAACCAAGCATCTTGTTTAGGATGTGCCTATCATTCACAAATGGGAAGATTGCAATCTATAGTAGACAAGGTCACAGGGTTAGAGGTCCAAGGACCTTAGAGAAAAGTGGTTCCCTCTATTATTATTCTGGTATTTTAAAATACACTCTAACACTGAAGGCCAGGCAGGGCAGCTCAAGCCTATGACTCTAGGCATCAGGAGGCAGAAGAGAGCCAATGCAAGTCTGAGGCCAGCCTGGGCTGCAAAGCACTGAAATCACAAACTAATGTTTCCTTTATTGTTATCTTCTAAGGTACAAACAAACAAACAAAGACAAAAAAAACCAGCCATGTGCTGTATTTTTCCCTTAAAATCTCCATAAATTTTTACGATATTTTCAAAAACAGCTATAAATAGTATATTTCAGCTGTTTAAGAAACAGCCAGTTTAGTTTTCATAGGGCTGCTTTTAAATACTCAATTACCATCCTAATTTCTACTCAGGTATCAGAAACAACCCTTACTATAGCTAAATTTTTTTAACTAAGAGAAAGCTGTTCAAGGGACCAATAAGACAAACGAAAGTCTTCTCTTTTTCTATAAAAAGTGCTAGATAAACTCATTCCCAGGTAGTGACTGCTTTCCCAATTTCCTACCATGACAGCTTTCAGTGCTACTTCTCACTACGGCCAACATGTCTGCTTGTGTCCACCTCTGCTACATCCCAATCTGTGAGCAAAGTGTGTAAAGCAAAACTAGCTTTAGTCTTGGTGAAAACCATCGAGAGATCTATCCAAACACTGCATTTCTCAGGCCTAGTGTTAAAGCATTTCCAATCACTTTCCTGCTCTTGTCCAACTCTCAAGATAGAAAGAACGTTATGTGCACCAAGTGCTCAAGTAATTATACACATCCTATAAAATGCTTGTCTTTGAAAACACCCAGTCTCCTCAAGTTTTGTAAGTAACTACTGAGGTCTGACAATTTCAATACACATCTCTTTCACACATGCAATCCATCAAATCTGGGAATAAGCTTAATTATGAAACATCATCACCTTGTTTAGTTTTGGTCTACCAAATACTCCATACTACACTGCCCTCTGCCCAGATACCTGCACCTCAAACTCGTTAGGTTCATTCTTAATAAAGTGAATATTTAACTTGGGAACTTTCACTACTTTGGGGAAAGAGTGTTTACATCACAATAACAACCAACAAAACCACGAATCTACCAGCTTCTCTGACTACTCACTCACATCAGCATGGCTCTCATTGAGACCCAAAGGCTTTGTCAAACTATTTCACTTCAACTTGCCACAAATCAGTCATTATACAATTCTACAATGGTCTATAACTTCAATTCCAAACTACATCAAATTAAATTAAATTTGTAACATGAACAGGTTTTAAGACTTAAGCATGGTAGCACATAGTTATAATTCTAGCACTTGAAACTGAGGAAGTAGTGTTGTGAATTCAAGTCCTGCCTGAGCTAAGTAAGACTGTATTGTCCCTGCCCTCCTCCCCAGTACCCCCCTCCACAGAGCAAAATAACAACAAACAAACCCATAGAATTCTAATTAAAATTTAGTTCTAAACAGTTGGGTCAATTACGAAAAGCTGTAAATCTTAGGTTTGTTTTGTATTGAGTACAAATTATGGAAAACCCTTTGAAATTTAGTCATAAAGAAGTGTAAAAAATGCTAAAATGTGGTTAAAGTGACCTATACTGCATATTAACAGCAACAGAATATATTAAGAAAAATAACAAAAAGCAAGCAAAGGATTTCATCTCTTTGCATGAAATATTTCACCCCATGCCTACAGACCAAAGAAAATTCTGCCTAAGAGAGGAGCCATCAGGCATGGTGGTGATGCATGCCACAATCCCAACACTGGGGAGGCTTAAGCAGAACCATTATAAATACAAAGCCAGCCTGGGCTATGCAAGATCACAACTCAAAAAGCCAAAAGTAATGACAGAAAGCAAAAAGATAAGGAGACATTTCAGTAAGGCAAGAAGAACACTCAGCCTATAAAAGGTCTTACTCGCACTAAGGAAAATGCTGGGACTTGGTACCCAATGTCACCTCTAAACCACACTTAGTTTTACTGGAATTTCAATTTCACCTACCTTCCTTCTCTGGGAGATGCTGAGGGCACCGAAGTCATTAAACAAGGATGAAGCAGATGAAGTCAGAAGATCTGGAAGGCAAGTCACACAGGTTTCCAGACAACTCAGATAACAAGCAAGCCTGATACATGTTAACCTGGCAGTGCTTCAGTGCTCACACACCTGTGAGCAATGTGTTCAATGCATGAGACACAAACTGATGATACTTCATTCAGCCTATAGTGCTGTCTACCCAGTCAAGTACACAAGTATGTGAGAAAGCATCTGCTTGATTAAAACAAGGGAAAAGTAAAATACATCAGGTAAATCTTTTTAGTCTCATGACTAGGGGTATGGTTTTGTGGGAAAGAAGTCTAGTTATAGTAAACACTTGTGTTAAGACTGAATCCTTGGGATAATAAAGGGAGTCCAAGAGACCAGGCTCAGATCAGACAGAACAGCTGGGCCTTCAAACTGTCTATTCTACAGACTACTCCACAGTTCTAAGTTCATTAACAGACTTCTAACATACTTGTTTTTATTTTAAAAATGAAAATATTCAATGTTACAAAACAAACAGAACCCAAAGGTTTTATGGGTTCAAAGTGCCAATGCTCTGCAAACATTAAAACTCTGAATAATTTCCCACTTTACAAACCAAAATTTTTAAAAACACAAGACATGGAATAAAGTACTTCATCTTCACTTCTGGGCACTAATAAATCTTGTATTTTTTAATCTTATTATGGATGAGATCTCAAAGCCTGTATTAAATGCCCTCACAACACAGTACAAAGAGATTTTCACTTAATTTCTCTGCCGCCTTCTAGCAGGAGTTTTGTGGTGGAACTATTTGCTGGAGTGTAAAAGATTTAATATGAAGTAAGTAACTGCAAAAAAGAAATATGATAAACAGCAAGACAAAATATTTTTATATGATATATAAATTTTAGGCATTGAAAAGGGCACAATTTCCTATATATCATTTGGCAACTTGCAAAGCATTTAAACAATATGGAATACTAAAAATACGGGAATGCTACAAAAGTACTATCTTTCTTTTTTTTTCTTTTTTGATTTTTTTCAAGACAGGGTTTCTCTGTGTAGGCCTGGCTGGCCCGGATGAAGCTCCATAGACCAGGTTGGCCATGAACTCAGAGGTTCACCTGACTCTACCTCCCATTCTGGGATTAAAGGCATACACCACCACTGCCTAAGAACAAAGTAGTTTCTAACATTAGATCTAACATTAAAATGTTCCTTTTTTCTTCAGCAGAAGTCTGAAATTCCTAAATAGTATAGAAACTTTATATATAAAAAATACCTATCATCAAAAATAATCAACATGCAAATATTATTCATTATTATTAATTTAACATTTTATGGTCCTATGTTACTAGCATATAAGTATATGTGCTCGCCCTCTCTCTCTCTCTCTCTCTCTCTCTCTCTCTCTCTCTCATACTCACACACATATACTTTTAACCAGGGAACACTTTTTAAAATAAAATATAGGATGGAAATATTATAACAAGTTATTTAAATGCTTATAATTTTTAAAATAATTCCACTACTAAGATCTATCCAAAACAAATGACTCAAAGTACTGATAAAAAAGCAAGACAAAAAATTTTTTTAAAAACTACTCACACGCCCCGCGGTGGTGGCACACGCCTTTAATCCCAGCACTTGGAGGCAAAGGCAGGCGGATTTCTGAATTTGAGGCCAGTCTGGTCTACAGAGTGAGTTCCAGGACAGCCAGGGCTACACAGAAAAACCCCGCCTTGAAAAACCAAAAAAACACCAACAAAAATAAAAACAAAATCAAAAACAAAAAAGAGCTATAAGCAGTAAGATTTAATTCATATTAATCAAGAAGTAACATGATTAAAGTGTTTAATGTAAGCCAGGCGGTGTGGCACATGCCTTTAATCCCAGCACGTGGGAGGCAGAGGCAGGTGGATTTCTAAGTTCGAGGCCAGCCTGGTCTACAGAGTGAGTTCCAGGACAGCCAGGGCTACACAGAGAAATCCTGTCTCAAAACAACAACAACAACAACAACAACAAAACAACAAAAGTGTTTAATGTAATCTTAATTATTCTATTTATTAACATGAAAAGAAAGATTGGTGATTTAAAATCTTGATTAAAATTTATTTCTAATTCATATCTGTTCATAATTTCTAAACTTATCTACTATTATTACTTCCAGAATTACACACATATACTAATGCACACAATCAAATCTTACCGTGGCCTGTGTATGGCTTGGCACTGTCATTTAGAAGGCTTGGGGAGCTGCTACTACTAGTCATTCTCTGAAAAATAAAATATGCATATGGAGCCATTGAGGAATAAGGAATTAAAAGCATCCAACAGACAGACAGACAGACTAGGCCAGGCTGCATCTTCCCTTTCCTTTTTAAGGATGCAGAAACTGAGTAAGAAGCCAAGTGATCTTTAACATCACCGAAAAACTAATCTTCCCTCCTACACATGGGAGTACACTGCTTAGATTGCACCTCTGATACAAAGACTCCCAGGAAGCACATCAAATACTTTCTTACTAGCTAGGTATTTTAAAGACAATGCCATAGGCCCATTTTGAATTACCACAATTGTACATAGGCAAAACAAGTAAGTAAGTTTCCCTGTCTATAAGATATAAATTCCAGTACTCATTATATAAAGTCAATACATGCTCTAACATCTCTCAATTTGTATTTTCCCTCATACACTGTCTGTTTGCCAAATATATTCCCTGCTTTTCTACCCCACTGCTTCTATGTCTAATCTATATAGTCTTTAAAACCAACAAATCCTATATATGAAGCTAACTTAGTCTCTGAAAAAGTTATCCAAGAATTTCTCAGCTCTAGCTTAAACTCTGTGATCCCAAACTTACGTCACTTGGCTTCTTACTCAGTTTCTCCATCATTAAAAGGGGAAGCAGGAAGACAAGTTCTTGATGCAATTTTAATATATAACAATTATATATACAACATGCATAGTAATACAAGTGATGTAATCCTAGAATTTGCAGAAGCAGTTGTGAGGTGATCCTAAGTTCAAGGTCATCCATCCTTAGCTATGCAGCAAAGTTTTGACTAGCCAGAGCCACATAAGACCCTATCTCAAAATTACTATACATTAATCACTAAAAAAAATAAGGCACTCAGGAACAGGTAAGAAAGCTCAGTGGCTAAGCTCTTGCTCACCAAGAATGAGGGCTTAAAATTGAATCTCCAGCACCTTTGTAAAAAGCCAAACATGGCTTAGTTTACTGTAGCATTGTGGGATGGAGACAGGTGGATCCTAGGTGCTCTGGCTGGCCAGCCTAACCAGAACAATGAGCTTCTAGTTCAGTGAGAGATCTCATCTCATTTCAGTAAGGCAAAGTGCAATAGAAGAGGCAAACAACTGGCACAAAGCTCTGTTCTCCAAGTATGTATGGATATACACACCTGTGCCATGCACATACACTAAACACACACAAGGAGAGGTGACTCGTGTTCATTACTATGCATGCTTACTTAAAGGCTTAAACAGAGCAACACTGAAACATCAGTTTTTAATAATTAAGTTAAAAATTATTCAAAAAGTACAGACTTCTTAAAATCAGTCCAGCACTAACAAGAAACCAATGGGCCAATGTTTTAGCATCCTATTTCAGTCATGGGGACCAGGAAGGCACCACAGAAACAAAGAAGGGAATGAGACTGCTCTCACTAATGTGACCAAGTTTTCCAAACATTAAGAACATTTTCCAAGTTCATTCTAGTTCTATAAAATTGTTCATCTATCTACGAAATGTCCTCAGTGTCACACACAGCTATGACAAAGAGAAAAGTCAGCTGTAAGAAGAATGGATTTTAAAGATGCAAAAGCAATGTAAACTTTACTCAAGTATCCCAGCTTCAAATTTAACAGCTTAAATGTAAATTCAAAAATGTGCAGCAGAATACTCCTAATAGAAAGCAAGCTCAGGAAACTTAACAGTACTGCTAGCTGTCTGAGAAGGTTAGCAAGATGTTTGTTGAGTGGGAATGAGAGATTTCTTTCAACCCTGATAGCATATGCATGTATTATCTATTTAACCTTTTAAAAATTGACTACAAGCATTATCAAATACATACTACATACATGCAACTTATCTTCAGCTACCCTCTACGCACCCCACTTCCGTTACTCTTCCCAAACCCTACCTCGAAAGCTCTCACTGACTCCACCCTGAAGGACACCCTGCATTTCACTCTCTCTCTCACCTCTTGAAGTCTGCCCTCCCACCTCAACAGTTTAAGAATAGAAGAGGTCTCAACCACCAAGAATACCTGCATCAAGGGATACTTTGTTTCTACAGGGCTTCCAAATCCATTGACTCCAATAAAGCTGGTGCTGAAATAGGACTCTGTGAGACTTGTGTCAGTTAAAGCACCTCCATCCATTCCGGGAACTGAAAGAAGGAAAATGCAAGTATTTACAATTATTTAAAAGGATAAAACATAGATTTTCTTCTCTGTTTCTAAATAAATTTCCGAGTCCCATAATCTGTCACATCTTTGTTTACCAGCTCATAACCCAAGATAAGATTAAGATTTACTAGACACTAAAAAGTTGTTTAAAATGTTCACACTTGCTACCTCCCCTCTGCCTTCAGGAAAAAAAAAATTTTTTTTCCCTCAAGACAGGGTTCCTCTCTGTAGCCCTGGCTGTCCTGGAACTTGTTGTGTAGATCAGGCTGGCTTCAAACTCAGATCAGCCTGCCTCTGTCTCCCAAGGGCTGGTATTAAAGGTGTGTACCACCACTGGCCCGGAATGGTATTTTTATAATAATCACCTAGTGGACACACAATATGAAAAAGCCCACACTTATGTATCTAGCTTCCTAGTTAAGTTTCTTTTCTTTAATTTAGCAAAGCACTGGAGCTCCTAATCACAATCTCTGAAGTAATATAAACAGAGACCTGTTTGTCAAGTCTGTTTCTCTTTCATAATCAATCTGAAACAGTTCTATACTACCTTAGAATTCAGAGAGAAACTTAAGGCCACAAGGAGCTGCAGTACAAAAAATAAAAAATAAAAAATAAAAAAAAGTCCAGTGTTCTCTCTCTGCTGACTTTAAGGAAGAAATGTAGAAGACAGTTAAATTAGCTGGGCCACAAGTGCTGAATAAGGTGTTTTAAACATTCTCAGGACTCATGCAGGTCTTTCTACAATGTCTTATTATTAAACCATGAACCTGAGCTGATCTGAGCAGAGTCACTGAGAAACTTAACAGTCCTCACCTAAAAAAACAAACTAAAAGGGCTGGTGAGATGGCTCAGCAGGTAAGAGCACAGATTGCTCTTCCAAAGGTCCTGAGTTCAAATCCCACAACCATATGGTGGCTCACAACCACAGATAATGAAATCTGATGCCCTCTTCTGGTGCTTCTGAAGACAGCTACAATGTACCTATTTATAATAATAAATAAATCTTTAAAAAAAAAAAAAAAAACACTAAACTAAAAAAAATCCACAAAACTAGAAATATAGCTCAGTGGGCTCAGTGGTAGACTGCTTGCCTAGCATGCAGGCATCCCTGAACTCTATCCCCTGCACTGCACAAACCAGGCATGGCGATATGTCTATAATCCCAGAATTCCATGAGGGGAGTTGAAACTTGAGAATCAGGATTCAAAGTCATCCTCTGCTACATAGTTAAGTTTAAGACCAGCCTAGGACACATGATCCTGTCTAGGACGGACGGACAGATGGACAGATGGATGGATGGACGAACAGAATCACTTTAGGGCTGGCAAGATGGCTCAGTGGGTAAGAGCACTGACTGCTCTTCCGAAGGTCCTGAGTTCGGATCCCAGCAACCACATGGTGGCTCACAACCATCCGTAATGAGATAGGACACCTTCTTCTGGTGCAGAGCAAACAGGCCTGAGTTCAATTCCCAGCAGCCACACACATGATAGCTCACAGCCATCTGTACAGCTACAGTGTACTCACGTACTCATACACATAAAATAAATAAATCTTTAAAAAAAAAAAAAAGAAAGGATCACTTTAAAGAAAGTAGAAAGTGTACTACAACCACCAAAAATTATAATCAATGTTAACATATCCAGTGAAGAATTATCATATAATAATTTAAAATAATTATGATTGATGGGCAGGATTTATTTAAAAATATCCCTAGCATTCCAAATCTGGCAACACTGGTCTATAATCTCAACTATTTAGGAGGCTGAAGGAGTGGGATCACAAGTTCAAAGCCTACCTAGAACTACAACAGAGTGTGCTCAAGGCCACACTGAGCAACTCAGTGTCATACTTTAGAGGTAGTCAGTCAATCATGGTGGCTAAGGCCTATAACACAGCACTCAAGAGACTAAGGCAGGAAGCCACCCTGGGCTACATAGTGAGTTTCAGGCCAGTTTTGGCTGTAGAGTGACAAGCAAAACAAGCAACCAAACACTAACAACAGTAAGCAATTAAAATAAAACAGAGGACTGAGAATTTGGCAGTAGAGAACTTGCCTAGCCTGAGTGAGGCCATTGATTTGTTCCCTAGTGTGCATGAATACTCCAGAAAACTAAAACTGGACAGATTGGCAAAGCACCTACTTCTATTAAAGTCTGATGCCTTGAGGCCATTATGTTCTCTTCTATACTTCTACAATAGTTTAAAGTTTCCCTTTTTTAAGGCGTTAGACAACACTGAAGCATGTCCTGGAGTCCTAAGGGACTAATCTATGTAAAGCTGAAGAGTAACTACTGGAAGAGTAATAAACACTCTATTAACAGTTGGATCACATCCAGGGCAGCAGCAGTATTAGCAGAGAGGTGCTGGGAGAATCCTCTCCTCAGGGTGACGTGCTCAACCATGTCAACTCACAGCAGAAACAAGATGCCACTTCAAAAAGACTTCTGTTGCTGTGGCAGGGTGGCAGCCCAAGACCCACTGAGGACCACACATACAAGAAGCTTAGACCAGCTGGGCAGTGGTGGTGCACGCCTTTAATCCCAGCACTTGGGAGGCAAAGGTAGGCGGATTTCTGAGTTTGAGGCCAGCCTGGTCTACAGAGTGAGTTCCAGGACAGCCAGGGCTACACAGAGAAACCCTGTCTGGGAAAAAAAAAAAAAATTAAAAAAAAGAAGCTCAGACCAAACAATCACAAGAGGTCACCACAAAACCTGACCAACACTACACTGTGAAGTTACAGGGAGAAAACAAAACAAAACCCTTCAGGTCAGATCTATGCATCCCTTGGGAGATGCTGAAAATCGAAGGGTCACCAAAGTGTGCATGAGAACTTTGGATGTTGGAAGAAGCTGCAGAGTCAGCGCCATCATGCTCAACATGAACCCTGAAGAAATTTGTAGGGGTATAAACATCTGAGACAGTCTGTGATGTACCAGCTACAGACTAAGACAGCTTCCATAATCCAGACCTCCAAAGGAAGAAAGAGAAGCTAGGACCACTCATAGCAGATAAGTCCAGCAACCACATTAGTGATCATACCCTATTTCTACCAAGCTCTCACCTTCTGCATATTCTCCTTCATTAACATCATGTCAACTGTTTAGGCCAGCTCACTTCTATCCTAGCCTAGCCTATAATCACCTTGTTCTCCATCTCCTTACTCTTTTCTTTTTCCTTCTCCTCTCTCAAGGAATGTAGATTGACCTGGTTTACAGGAGCTCTTTGGCTCAGCTTACAAGATGGCACTATTTTGCATTACTTGAAAGTCTGTCTGCACCTCTCTTCAGTCTGCCTTTGGCCAACATCCATCCCCCTCTCTTTGTTGCCAATACATTTTGCCCTATATATTTGTATGCCCCTCTTCAATCCAAAACTAATCAACAGTCTTACCATTAATTTTAATTGTTTTCTTCATTCACAAAATAACTAATTGTGAGAAGCAGAGAAGTCTTTGCGCTCATAGATAAGCACCAGAGATTCAGGAATATTAAATACACAGGGTTGTCCTTCAAAGGGGGGGAGGGCTGTACAACATGGTTTCTGCCCAGAGGCTGGGCAGGGATTAACGGCCTGGTGACCTCTGTACTATCTGTGTGGCTCAGGCCACACTGAATCCTCCCCCAGATACTTATTAATCTATAGAATCAATTTTTATAGAAGATGTCACATGGAGTCAATCTATAGAACCTATCTTTATAGAAGATGTCACATGTACTCTACAAAGAGATCTGGTGTAGCCATGTCTAAAGTTTACTGTGCATCCAAAATTGATTTATTTATCACCAGGAAATTTTTCACCAAACTGTGCTATACTTAAATATGTGTAAAATAAACTACTTGGGGTCAGACTGGGGAAGTTTGACCTAACATCAGTTGTTGAGTGATATTGAACTAGACCACCTCCTTGCCTCCCACAGATCATTACTGTGCTGGTCATGGTGGTCACAAGAGACCCTCACAACTAACATGACGAGACAGTGCCATCATTATCACCAAATAATTGACACTAAAGAGATATGTTTTATACTAATAACCCTAGCTCAAGGAGCAGTACCCCTGAGTTCTGTGAGCTGTACAGCAAATTCTCAAACCCAAGGAGGAAGCCATAGGAACCCCAAATTCGTAGCTAAGTCAGACAGAAGAAGAGATAACCTAGGGACCTGCTACTTGCAATAGATGTTTGCAATGTGGGGGGCAGAAGGAGGTAACCATGTAGGGGCACAGATAGGTGTTGTCATCACACCATGTCCAAGCAGAGTGTAGAACTGGAGAGAAGCTGCTTTAGAGTGACTGTGTCAAAATCAAAGCTGGGCTGGTGAGATGGCTCAGCAGGTAAGAGCACTGACTGCTCTTCCGAAGGTCCTGAGTTCGGATCCCAGCAACCACACGGTGGCTCACAACCACCCATAATGAGACCTGACGCCCTCTTCTGGTTCATCTGAAGACAGCTACAGTGAATTACACTGGAGTGACCAGGACAGAGCAGGCAGGGGCCAGAGCAAGCAGGGCCGGCAGGTTCAATTCCCAGCAAACACTCACATGATGGCTCATGGCCATCTGTATAGCTACAGTGTACTCATACACATAAAATAAATAAAAATTCAATCTTTAACGAAAACCAAAGCTGGATATTTTCCCTTTTAGTATAATAACCATTTTAATATTAAGTGGGAGAAGAACATATCTTACAGCATGATTATGCATACTTAAACACAGAAAGTCTGACTGAATAAACAGGCCAAGAACACCATCTAGTGTTGTGAACAAAGAGGTTCTTTTTTTTTTTCACTTTTCTACAATGCAACTATTTCTCATGCTAATGATGACAAGAATTGAGAGAGCCATCGTGATGAAGCTCCTCTAACCCACCAGCCTTTGGAACAGTACTCCTCACCTTTCCCTAACTGAACAGAATACAATTCTAGGTACTAACAGCACAATTCCCCAGCCTTTTTTTTTTTTTTTTGGGGGGGGGGGGTAGGTATTAAAGACAGGGTTTCTCTGTGTAGCCCTGGCTATCCTAGAACTCACTCTGTAGCGAGGCTGGCCTCAAACTCGGAGATACCCTCCCTTTCTCTAGAATGCTGGGATTAAAGGCAGGCATCATCATACATTGGCTGAGTCAAATTATTATTTTTTTTAATTTATTTATTACTGTACATAAGTACACTGTAGCTATCTTCAGACGTACCAGAAGAGGGCGGCAGATCTCATTACAGGTGGTTGAAAGCTGGGATTTGAACTCAGGACCTTCGGAAGAACAGTCAGTGCTCTTACCCACTGAGTCATCTCGCCAGCCCCCGAGTCAAATTATTTTTAAATAGCATTTTTATTCCAAATTATTTTTTTACTATAAATGGCTTATACCATGTTTTTTTAATTATCAAATCTGGGCTGGAGAAATGTCTCAGCAGTTAGAGCACTTGTTACTCTTGTAGGGGACCCTGATTCAATTCCTAGAATCCACATGGTGATTCATAGCCATGCAGAACTACAGCTCTTTGGAATTCCTTGGGTACCAGGATATGCATATAACGCATATACATATATGCAGGCAAAATACTCAAAAAGAAAAAAATTCATCTAAAATTTCTTTTACATTTTAAATTCAATTTCTTCTTATTTTCTACAAGCCAATACAACAGAACAATCTTTAAACATGCCAGAATTCCCATACACAGTGCTATATGCTCACATTTGCATTTTCTTGTTTTAGAAAATTGCAGTTTAGAGATGAACAGAAGTGAATATACACTACATGTAGTTAGGGGAAAAGCACTAATCCATGATACATAATTTCCCCTATATAGATTATGAAGATACTAACATGTTCAACTTAGTGGGCTGGAGAGATGGCTTGGCGATTAAAAGCACTGACTGCTCTTCCAGAGGTCCTGAGTTCAAATCCCCACAACCACATGGTGGCTCACAACCATCTGTAATGAGATCGGATGCCCTCTTCTGGTGTGTCTGAAGACAGCTACAGTGTACTTACATATAATAAATAAATAAATCTTAAAAAAAAAAAAAAAAAGAAAATATCAACTTAGTAAGAACAAAAACAACCCTATCCCAAAAGGTATCAGTTGGGATTTTATATTTAAATTAAGGACAATAAATGCTACTGGCCAGATAAGATCTTTTCACTCCTTTAACCCTAGTTTTACAGTCAACTAGGTAATTTGCAATCCACTTAAAAAGCTTTTTGACTTTACAGCAGCTCAGTGCCATCTCTGTTTTTACTCCTCTGTGCAGCTCTGTGACTGTACCAGCAAATTCACATGTTTAAGTCTCATCTGCAACATTGTAGCAGTTAGGAGCAGTTAGGTCTGGCCTGAGGTGGTGGTTCAGAAACCAGGGCAGAGCACCCACACAGAATACCCAAGGAGCTGCTCCTTCTTTAAGTAATGTTCACCAGCTCATCATTTGGGACTTAAGCTCTTACAGTAGACCCCAAAGACCAGGCTAAATTCAAGAGGGTCACTGCTATTAACAAATGCTCCAGACATCAAGCAAAACTAATCTGTGTGTTTCCAAGAACTCAGGATGGGGGGGGGGGGGGGAAGCTGTGTCCCAATCATCCAACTTATAAGTTACATCTGATTAAGTCATTACCCAAAGAAAAGATCGTCTCAAGGCACTTGATAAGAACAACTTAGCTATTTTTCTATCACTGTTTTCTGGCTCTCACTTACAGGGTAATTAACTTTGAAATGACCAATCTGCTCTCTGTTCTTGTTTCAGCTTTCTTCAGCCTCTGTCTACAAAAATCTAATTTCTGTACATGGCCCATGAACACTTCTATTTTTCAAATGAAGTGTTACTCTAATTCTAGAGCTGAAAATAAAATCAATTTAATGTTAAAGTAAATTATTATAACTTTGCCCTCTTATACCTCATTCACCAGGGAAAGCCACATCACTTTAAACAGACAGCACTCCACCAAAAACAAACCTGCTGGCACACTGAACTTCAACACCTCAGTCTCCAGAGCTATGAGTAATAAACTTCTGTTCTTTCCTTTACTACAGCTGCAGAAAAGGACTAACTCAAAAACTAGTACTCAGAAATGGGGTGTCAATCATATCAACAAAGGCCAAAATATGTGGAAGCAGCTTCCGAACTAAATAATAAGCACAGGGTGGACCATTTAAGGTGATTCTGAAGGGTCAGTCAGTGGGAAGCCACAACCAGAAGAACCTGAGTCTTTTTAAAGGTACTGAATGCTGATAAAAGGATGACAGGAAGAAGGCTGGAGAGATGGCTCAGCACGTAAGAGCACTTGCCACTCTAACAGAAGACTCAACTTTGATTCTCAGCACCCATGTCAGGCAGCTCACAACCAGCAGAGGAATCCAATGCCCTTTTCTGGCCTCCACAATACCCACACACAGACTAGTAGAGATTGTTCTGAGATCTTGATTTGGAAATCAGAAACAAGATATAGGTAGAAAAGGAGAGAAAAGAACATCCTCGTAAGGTAATAAAGATGGAGCATGCCTGTGGTCCCAGCACCTAGGAAACCAAAGCAGAAAGCTTACTGCAAGTTCCAGGCCAACCTGGCTATATATATATATAGTAAGACTCTGTCTCAAAGGCCATGTAAATAAAGTGACAGACTTGACTAAATTGTGTCTGTGTCCTAATGTTTTCTAACTTTCAAGGAGAGAATGTTTGATGAATGCAAACTCTACACAAAGTTTTGAAGATGCTAGATGGTTTATCTTCTGTTCACATGAAAATGTTCGGAAACAATCTTAAGATAAAATTTATAATCAAAAGAATTTAGAAAAGAAAAAGTCTGTATCTGACAGTTTACCAGAGAGAGCATTAAATAACCTTCAATACAATCAGCTCTTGCTGGAAGAATGACCTTGAGGTCATTCTAGTTCTATCTTCCAGTCTGGCACTCCCACCACAGGCTCAGAGGGTCAAGGCCTAGATAAAAGAGAGCTCTTTCTGGGGAAGGCCCAGAGATGCCAGGACCTGAGTTCTCACTGACCTGGGCCACCTCAAGTCTCTGTCCCACTGTATTCTTGTACAGTGTTCCTTGGCTATTACTCCATCATGGCTCAAGTGAACCCAACAGTGGCTCAGCTACCACTGAGAAAGGTACAACAGTAAACCTTGGAGGTATCTGTATGGTGCTAACTACAGGGTTGTGTGTGCAGCAGTTATGAAGACATAGGTGTAGACCTACATTTCAAAAAGCATTTGGAAAACCTTGGGGACCGGACCAGGCAGAAAACTGCCCCCAGGAGAAACTGCCACAAGAGTAGCCTATAGCAATCTATATTAAAATGTAAAAAAAGTACCACCCTCAAGCCCAGAACTGTACACACCAGCAAGGACTATCAGGCTGAGGACAGAGCAACAGCAAATGGTCTGTTCCAAATGTGGACTGCTTCCAGAAAGGCTTTGGAAACAGCTATCTCTGCAGCATGGGGAACTCAAGTCCCCTTCTCACTGCGTGCTAAGTGTAGACCATGGGGACAAAGGTGATTCTCTAAACTCAGTAGCATTTACTCTGCTGGGTGCTACCCATAGTCCTTCTACTTCTCCCCTTTGAAAGGGAACTGTCTATCCTTTCCCATCCACCAGTGGAACTAGGAGAACTTGTCTGAAAGAAGAGTTTGCCTGAGGATGAGTCACACCCTGAGTCCCATCTACATCAGATAAGAGTCTTCAAGACTTTAGTTGGTCACAAAATGTAATCATTTTTGGAATTACTGGGACAAAATGAATGTGGTTCCTATGCTTAAAAAAACAAAAACAAAAACAAAAACAAACAAACAAAACAAAAACTCAGAGGGCTGGAGAGACGGCTCAGCGGGTAAGAACACTTGACAGCTCTTCTGAAGGTCCTGAGTTCAAATCCCAGCAACCACATGGTGGCTCACAACCATCCATAACGAGATCTGACGCCCTCTTCTGGTGCATCTGAAGACAGCTACAGTGTACTTATTTATAATAATAAATAAATCTTTGGGCCGGAGTGAGCAGGGACTGAGGTGAGCGGAGTTGACCAAAGGGAGCGGGAGTGAGCACAGGCCCCAAGTTCAATTCTACCACATGTAGGCTCACAACTACAGTGTACCCATATACTTAAGATAAATAAATCTTTAAAAAACAAAACAAAACAAAACAGGGACATGGGAATTTGGAGCCAAATGCTATATGATCTGAAATGTGTTCATCCAAACTCATACATTGAAGCAATGCTATAGTACTAAGCAGTACAATTTTTAGAAGATTAAGCCACTGTGAATAGGGATTCATACCTATATAAAATAGATGTTACATTACTGTCTGCCCTTTCTGCTTTTGTGAAAGCACAGAAACAAAAAAACAAAGACCTCATGGCCAATACCAAACCTGCTCTTGTCTGGATCTTAGAACCAATCGCAAACAGAGCTCAGTGGTAGAGTACTAGCCCATCATGCCCCCAGGTCCTGGGTTAGGAGTTGGGGACAGAGGAAGAAGACTGGAGCTAAAAAGCTTGTCCTATCTTCCTGCAGTGATACTCCTGGACTTTCTAGTCACGAGCAACAGAAAATATCCTAAAACACTAAGCATCTTGAAGAATGCAAATGCACAGAAGACACTTTACCATGGAACTCTCCTTTGCTAATCCTTTACAGACTAGATGCTCCTTAGAACTCACTTGAAATGAGATCTGAATTCCTTTATCTGTCATTATGAAGTCCCAACAACCACTCAGTGATAACCTGCTGAAAATATTTGAGTCTCAGTTCTGCCACTCACTAGCCAGTCTTGGGCAAATACAGACACAATGAAGATGACATTACCATTTGTGCGGCACACCTCAACTGCAAAGTGAAAAACAATGGAAGGCTATCTGTAAAGCTGTTAAGAGACCTGATGGCTGTACAACTGCATATGCACATCAAAGATAACTGAAGTATGAACCTACAATTGAGAAGTTTAATAGTCTTTAAATGAGTTACAGTTTAAAAAAGTACAAAGGAGATTACTGAATAAATGAACTTAAAAACAATGGAGTATTTATACAGAGAAAAACTTAATACACCAGTATTTCTGCAGAAAATTGAGTGCTGGGGTACTCAAGTACTAAAGATAATGATCATATCACAAAGAGCATTCACAATGGTTAGGACTGTCAACTTGACAGATTCTAGAATTGCCTGGGAGATGGGTCCCTAGGCATGCTGGTGGGAAGATTGTCGTGACTGAACTGATCAATGTGGGGGGGGGGGGGGCCTCATTTTTTTTTTTTTTTTAATACTAATATTATTTGCTTCTACATACATGTGTACTCATGCAAATTCCAAGTGGGTTCAAGTACCTATAGGACAGAAAAAGAGGATTAGATTCCCTGGAGCTTGAGTTGTAGAGACCTAGAAATGGGTCCTCTGCAAGAATAATACACAGTACACACCTTTAACCCTAGAGAACAGCTATTACTCCAGCTTCTAGTTGTGGGCAGGACCATTCCTAGTCAGGGAGAATCCCATGCTTATCTTCGGTCAAGAAGGTGAGCAGAGCTGGAGGATGCATTCATTCTTTCCTCTCTGTTTCTAGACTGCTGACACAATGTAACCAGCTTTCACAGGCCCTCCAGCTCCAACTTCCCCATCAGGATGGACTGTAACCTAGAACTAACTGAGTCAAAATAAGCCTTTCTCCATTAAGTTACTTTTGTCAAGAGTATTTTATCATAGCAACAGGGGAAAATAAACTAAAAACACAGTCTATGAATATCTTTACATAACCAAGCTGTGGTGTGGCACAAGCCTTTAATCCAAGAACTCCAGAGGCAGAGGCTGAGGCAGGTCTACAGAGTGAGTTCCAGGACAACCAGGGTTACCCAGAAAAACCCAGCCTTGAAAAACAAAAGCAAATAAACAAACAAACAAAAATGTTTGCAGTAATCCTAAGATTACTCAGCTGGGCATGGTGGTGCATGCCTTCTATCACACTCTGGCCTAAATAGCATGTTAAGATAGCCAGTACCTCATAGTGAGATTCTGTCTCAAAAAAATTTTTTTCAACTTTTTCTTGTAGACAAAATAATATACCTACTATATCCTTTTTGTTAACATTTTTCCAGTTATGTTGTTGGAACAAAGGCCTCTGAGCATGTCTGTGGGTAAAAACCTTGACTACCTTAATGAGGTTGCAAAACCTACCCACAGAGGGTGGCACCATTCCCTCCACAGGCATTCTGGACATTTAAAAAAAAAAGTCAAACATTCATCACTCTTTGCTTCTTAATGCAAAGTGACTAAACAACTTCTAAGTTCCTGCTGCCTTGGCTTCCCCACCATGATGACTTTACCAACTTAAAAACTATGGGTTAAAAACCCAGATATGCTAAAAATAAACAAGCCAACGAATAAAACCCCTTCTTTTGCCACTTTCTAGTTTTAAGACCTTGAACAAATAATTCTATTTTTTTTTCTAAAAAGGAAGCAACCCTATCTTATGGGCTTGTCATAATCTAAGTTTTCAAAAATATATGTATAATTTGTCTTTTTATAAACATGTACCTAAAGACCTTACCAACAGTCTCCTCTGAGAGCTACATTGCTAGTTTATCCAAGCTCTGGCAACAGGGACATTTGCTTACAAATTGCTGATCTATAGCTACAGAATCTGCTAACCATCACTTAAGGCCCTAGCCTAGACATACATTTCAGTGGCAGAACAATGTCTTAGCACACATAAAGCCCTAGATTCTATCCCCCAGCAAAAGGAAAAAAAAAGGGGGGGTCACAACACACACACACACACACACACACACAATATAAATAGCCATCAGTTAAAAAAAACACAGCCATACAATGATATGTTATACAGTCATGAAAAAATGAGTAGATTTCTATATAAATGTGGAACAAAATACAAGCTAAAAAATCAGATTCGAAAACTGAAAGTTCATTAGGCTTTCTGTATAGCTCATACCTGTGTGTATGTGAGTGCCAATGTGCTTTGAAGAAAGGGCAATATAAACATGAATGATAATAGAAAAATACAATGCTCATGAAGGAATGGAAAATAAACTAGAAAAAAAATGATGTCTAGAAAGAGGATTCTGAGAATTTAGAGAAAAGGAAACCTTTTCTCTCTTGTACTCTTTTTTTTCCCCCCATGTAATTATTATTTACTGAGAGAAGCTACTCCTTAGCCCACGTATTCTTGTTTCATAGTTCAGGAACACAGGTCTGCAATGAACTTCTATGGAGCGAAATCCAAAGAATTCTTTGCATTCTGAAATCATTTCCCACTCTGAAAGACACCAGCCTTCCTCATCTCTTCAAAATCTTTCATGGAGTCATGATTTCTGTAGAAATCTGCATATGCCTTTTTTTCTTGGTTCAGCCACGCCAAAGTTATAGGCAGCAGCAACTCCCAGGGCCACAGTGAATGCGGCAACAATATGAACCCACAGCCGCTTGGCTAGAAGACCATGGTTTCAGCATGGTTTCAGCAACAGAGCACCAAAACTCATGGTAGCCAATGTCCTCTACACCGACGTCCTTCCTGGTTCTCGGGAAACTGAGAGGCTTCCCTCTCTCTTGTAGTCTTTATCATGTTTAAATCTTTAGGGTCAGAGCCCTAGGTCTTTTATTAAAGGGCTTGCCTAGAATGCAAGAAGTCCAGGTTTAATTCCCAATACCACAAAAATCAGGTGTAGAGGGACACACATCTATAGTCTCAGCACTTAGAAAGTAGAGGTACAGGGCGGTGGTGGCGCACGCCTTTAATCCCAGCACTTGGAAGTCAGAGGCAGGTGGATTTCGGAGTTCGAGGACAGCCTGGTCTACAGAGGGAGTTCCAGGACAGCCAGGGCTATACAGAGAAACCCTGTGTGGAAACAAAGAAAAGAAAAGAAAGATGTACCAAAGAGACATCAGAAAAAGACAGGAGCTGGGGAATGAAGCTCAGCAGTGCAGTACATAGTACCATGCAGGGAACCCGCTTTCATCCCCAGCACTGCATAATCCAGGCCTACTGAGTGGCACACACCTGTTACCTGGCACTAGAGGTAAAAGCAAAAGGACCAGAAACTCAAGGTCAACCTTGTCAACATAACAGCATGAGGTCAGATGCTAACCAAGATCCAAAGGGGAGGAAGTCCTCTTGTAGAGGACTGTTACCTGCATAACAATTAACACAGAATCAAAGAGATCAGACCCTTAACACCCATGCTCAGGTGCTGACAACTGGTTTGTCTTCTTATACACAAGTATATTTAAAGCACTGTAGTGGGAAAGCTTTTAGGTCATGTGGTACATACTCCATTCTTCTATTTCACAGAAAAAGAACTGTATTTTCATACTGACCAAATGAGCAGCCCAAGGTCACAACTATTTTGTAAGTCATAGCACTAAAAATCACAATCTTGTGATTCTCAGCCCAATACTAACTCCTAATACCAAAAGGAGACAGCAAACACTGGTTACGTATTTTATCATCTTGCACTCTGGCTCACTGAACTGCCCTGTAAGTAAGGCAATGTCGGCTACAGAAATGCTCAGCCTGTAAAGCACCTGCCTGACGAGCCGTCTGCCATACATCTTATCTCCAAGCCTTCACTGTTAACTAAATCAGCAGGATAAAAAGGAATTATTTTTTGCTAAAACAAACAGATCTTCTAGATTTCAAATAAAATCAAGCACATAAAACATACACTGACAGATCTTGGCTACTAAAGCTTGAGTACCCTCTAGAGTAAAGCTATCTTGAAAATCTAGCTACTTGAAAATGTAATTCCATCAACAGTTTATTTGAACAGAAACCACATTAAAAAAAAAAAAAACTAACTCCAACAGAAACATGACTACGAAAAAACAAATGCCTTTAAATTACCTCATCATAACAACCCTAACTGTCAGAACATGCTATTACCAC
The DNA here is from genome assembly GCA_019843815.1 of Montemys delectorum. Lineage (NCBI taxonomy): Eukaryota > Metazoa > Chordata > Mammalia > Rodentia > Muridae > Montemys > Montemys delectorum. The sequence continues at coordinate 10,541 of JADRCD010208346.1, read as the reverse complement.
TCTGCAGGGTCAGCAGAACCAGAGTGGAAAGCCTTCCTACACTACAGAAAACAACAAACAAAAGCTACTTGCTTGACAAGGGTGAAACATCATGGCAACTTAATATACTAAAGCCTTCCTGGATCACTCTTGAAATGTCTGTAAAGTTAAGGATACATTTTTTCCCCCTCACACTAACTTCCAAGGCTATTTTACCCCTATCTGAAACACTAACGAAATATTACTAAAGATCTTGTTAAGTCACATCAGGTAGGGAGCAAGGCAAAATGGAGAAAGTCTTGCCCCATCAACTAGCCTATATCCCATACAGGATAACAATGCACTTTTTTAAAAAAACGTTGTATATTTCCCTATTATATCTTGTGATATTGTCAGCATTAACTAATTCAATTAAAATCAATACAGACATTTAAAACAAATACAGCATTATACCATATATTCTAACCACCAGAACAGCTGCAATTATAAGACAGACAATTTGGCGGAATTGTGAAGAGAATAAAAAATGACCAAAATTCATAAACTTCCAAAGGAGAAAGACAGCATGGGTTACTGAAACTGAATATATGCTCCTTATTGTACCTAAGAATTCCACACTTAGTTAATTAGGCAAAGCACTCTCCAAAACACACCTAGAATTCTTTTTATAATTAGATTTTTATTTTTACGTCTGTCTTCAGATACATGTGTGTAAAAGGTGACAGAAGAGGTCAGAAATGAGCATAAGATCTCCTGGAGCTGGGATTTCAGGGGGTTGGAAGCTGCAGGCAAAGGCATGACTGCTGGAAACTGAACTCCAGTCACCGAGAAGATCAGTGCCCCTAACCTCTGAACCATCTTTCCAGCACATGTACATAACTGTTTTTCTTCATAGACAAATTAAACAATCAAAGTGCCCACTAACAGTATTAGAAAAGCAAATGATGGTATACGAATGTATAGTGTAACAGGATTCAGAAATGAGCTAAGAAGCTCTTCCCACACAAAAGCAAGCAGCTCATCCATCCTGTTAACGTCAAAAACTGGCCAATTTCTGTCCCTGCCAGAAGAAAGCTGCAAACAGAACAATGAACTAGTAGGCTAACTGGCAGAAGTTTCTACACAAACTACAAAGGAACTGCATGACTGTCTCTTACTGCATACAAGGTCTGAAAAGCAGAAAACACAGAGAATGAGCAATTAAAGGGGAAGCTGAACAATAGAGTTTAGGATGCAGCCTTACCATGAGAACAGTTAGGAGTGCTTCACCTTTCTACTCAGCACAGCTGCAACAGCAACTTACTCCACTGAGCAACACTGGTCAGCAAGGCTTCCTCTTTTAGTGGACAGAAGTTAAGGCTGACACATCTAACTGCTGAGTACTCTAAACAGGATCTGTGACACACACGCAGGCCTACTCACACCAACCCAAGGCTCTGGGAATGTTGAGGGAAAGGTAGAACGAATGTAAATGTAAGAGCTGGAGGTTGGGGATGAACACTGTTGAAACTCTGTCTTCTGGACAAGACACAGCCGTGGAACTCATGAACTCGTCACCTGCACAAGATGGAATCTGTTGACATTCCAGCATGAACTGGAGAAGTTCTTGAGGCCCCTCCCCTAGCCAAGGAGCTATTGGGGGAGCAGAAGTCATTCTTCTTCCGAGGTGTAGTCAACTGGTAAATTGCCCATACTCCAGTAAATAATCCACACCAATGCTCTTACAGGCAGTCCTACTGTAACTCAATGGGTTATTTTTTAAAAAGACTTGAAAGTAGGAGCGGGACATGCCAGGAAGAAGGGTCCCAAAGGAGACAGGAATAAAAAAATCTGGGAAATGCATTATAAGCACATATGAAACTGTCAAAGAATAAAGAATTAATAGGAAGAAGAAAAGAGGGCTGGGGGTGGGGCCAAGATGACACTGAAAATGCCACTTAAGACATTTATAGTATCAGACATTACTGTCCTATCCCAGGACTGACCCACAAGTCTTAAGAGAGCAGAACTGTCTGGGCGCCCATCCTTTCAGGCTGAATGCCAAATCACCTCAGGACTCTGTTCTCTGCTCCCAGTAGCTACTGCTCAAGCAAAGCCAAGTCCAGGAAGCATGACCCACAGCCAAGGAAACAGATACAGGATGTATGCCTCTGACTGTCACACAATGTAAAATCTAAGGGGCCTTGACAAACACACAACTACATTTCAAAGAGTCTCCTGGACAGCCTGGGAGCTCACAAGAGTTAGAGCCACACATTCACAGCCCCTACTCAGACAATACCTTAGTAGTACCAAGCTCTTAACATCACCATACTGTAAAGTCACCAGTGTCCAAGTCAAAATGGAAAAAGCCAAGGTAAGAGATTTTAAAAGTGAGTGCATAAAAGACACAGGGATAGGGCTGCCTGAGGCTCTGGAGTCCAACTCCCAGCCCATGATGAGCATAGGCTTAAAATTCTCTACTAGATTATGTACTTATGTGAGACAAACTTCCCCTTTTCCTATCTATCCCTCTTTGGAATGCAACCTGTGTGACCACTGAACTCTGGAAGCATGCAACAATTTCACTCGGGGTTAAAGAGGAATATACCTCAGAATTCATCATTCACGCACACCTATTTAGATGCAGCTCTGGACTTTGCACACACATTTAAGCTGATAATGGAAGAAGTTAATAGTCTTGTGACTACTGAGATGGAAGGAATGTACTGAGCATTGTGAGGACAGCATTTGAGAGTTTAGAAGCCAAATGTTTCCATTTGAATGTGACCCCCACCCCCAAAGTCCATGTGTTAAAACTAAATCCGCAATGTAACAGAGGTGGAAAGGAAGGCCTAATAAGAGGTGATTTTGCCGGGCATGGTGATGAGCCCCAGCATTCAGGAGGCAGAGGCAGATGGATCTGTCTACAGAGAAGAGTTCCAAGACAGCCAGGGCTGTACAGAGAGACCCTGTCTTAAACAAACAAAAAAAGAGGTGATTCTATCACCAGGTGATAGAATGAACTGATGTTGCTGAAAGACTGGAATGGGGGACTAGAGAGATGGCTCAGCTGTTAAGAGTACTGACTGCTCTTCCAAAGGTCCTGAGTTCAAATCTCAGCAACCACATGGTGGCTCACAACCATCCATAATGAGATCTGATTCTAGTGTGTCTGAAGACAGCTACAGTGTACTTACATATAATAAATAAATAAATCTTTTTTAAAAAAAATCTTTGTTTTTTTTTAAAAAAAAAAAAAAAAAGACTGGTTATTTCAAGATCAGATGGACAACAGAAGCAGACTGGACACTCTCGTGCTCTCTCTTGTTCTCCCTGCTGAGGATGGTACCACCATACAGGCCAATACCTTCATGTTGAACTTTTCAACCTCTAAAACAGAGATACAGTTCTTTTCCTTTTGGTTTCCTATAGCCCAGTAAGCCCCTAACTCTTATGTGACAAAGGATGACCCTGAACTTTCTGATCCTCCTGCCTCCATCTTACCAAGTGCTGAGATTATATAGGGCTGCAATTCTTTTTTTTTTTTAATACATATTTATTTATTGAGAACAAGTGGGAATATAGTTAGTCTGAGACCAGAGGACTTGGAGGAGTTGATTCTTTCCTATTACCATGTGGGTCCTGAGAATTAAACTCAAGTTATAAAGTTTGGCAAATGACTTTACCTTCACCACCATTTTGCCAGACCCTGAAATTTTTTTTTTTTTTTTGGTTTTTCGAGACAGGGTTTCTCTGTGTAGTCCTGGCTGTCCTGGAACTCACTCTGTAGACCAGGCTGGCCTCGAACTCAGAAATCCCCCTGCCTCTGCCTCCCAAGTACCACTGCCTGGCGAAATTTTTTTTTTAATTGTTCAATCTGTGTTTTGTAACACAAAACTGGACTATGATTCTAGTTTAAACAGGAATTTCAATTAAAAGCCTAAAAGTATATACACATGAACATACAATTCCAGAGGCCAGATTGAGAAGCATGAAATCTATCAAGTAGCAGTCCTACTATGATCTCTCGCTAAGAGACTGCCCAGTTATATTACTAGAGATTCACTTAAAGAATGCTCTAATATCAGATCAGCAACCAACCAACACAATCCACATGTTTCTAAATGGTAATATTTGGAATGCATCATCTATTTTAATTTCCTTGTATACTTAATTAGCTGGTGAAGGGTATCTTAAGAGGCTATTTGAGAACAGATTGAACAACTAAGTGTACAAATTCATAACAGCCATTAACTGAAGTCTATCATGGTGGAAAGGCCAATAAGAAAGGAGAATAGCGGCCTACCATGTTAAAAAAAGTCACAAAGCCAGACAGAGTGACACATGCCTCTATTCCCAGCACTGGGGAGGCAGAGGCAGGCAGATCTCTGAGTTGTAGGAGAGTCAATGCTACATATTAAGACCCTATCTCAAAAAAAAAAAAAAAACAGAACAAACCAAAGAGCCACGGGATCCCAGTTATTTAATCAGCTATTCAATGACAGCACTTAAATGTCCCTAGCATCAACTGCCTATCCTCTAAAGACTCTGTATCTCAGCTGCTTTCTGCTTCTCAGATTAGGGTCGGACTCTCCTAAGTGGCACCCTAGGGTTTACTTCAGCTAACATGGGTCCTTCAGCCCCTCCCTTCACTTGGTTCTATCCTATCCTATCTTTCCAGTTCTTGTGTCCAACTAAGAGCTTAGAAAGGACACGTGTTAAGGACCAGCACTTTTAAGTGTCCTCGTTTGGAAGGCAGTTACTGTGCTGGTCAATTTTTGTCAACTTGACACAAACCAGTCACACAGGCAAGGAAGAAATGCCTCTAATAAACTGGTCTGTGGACATTTCTGTAAGGCATTCCCTTGATTGCCAACTGATGGAGGAGGGCCCAGTCTATTAACAGAGGTGCTACCCCTAGACAGGTGGGCCTAGGCTTAAGAAATGCAGCTAAGCGAGCCAGAGACAGTATGCAGCCTTCCTCCTCGGTCTCAGCTTCAGTTGCTGCCTCCAGGTTCATACCTTGAGTTTGTGCGTGGCTTCCCTCAATAATGGACTCTAATATATACTAAACCCTTCCTCCCCCCTAAGCTGCTTTTCGTTACGGTGTTTTAAAACAGCAACAAAAAGCAAACTTGGGACAGATAATGTTCTTTTCATTCCTTACCAATCAAACATTATCCTTTAATTAACTGGAGCCACAACTTTATTTCATAAAATTTACCTTGAATAAAAGCTCCACTAGGCATGATGGCAAACCTATAATCCCAGCTCATGAAGCTGAGGCAGGGGGATCTCCAGGTCCAGATAAGTGTGGGCTACAGAGGGAAAACCCTGTCTGAAAAAAGAAATAGAGAAGAGGAAAAGGTACAAAGATAACACTTGCTTGTTAAGCCATAATAGTTAAAGTTACTACTAACGAGCCTGACCACTTGAGTTCCAGCTTTAGGACCCACATGGTAGGCGGAAATGACTCCCCAAAACTGTCGTCTGATCTCTGTATCCATGCTATGTGGGAGCACACTGACAATCTCTCTCTCTCTCTCTCTCTCTCTCTCTCCCCAAAACTGTCGTCTGATCTCTGTATCCATGCTATGTGGGAGCACACTGACAATCTCTCTCTCTCTCTCTCTCTCTCTCTCTCACACACACACACACACACACACACACGTAATTTTTAAATTTAATTTTTAAAAAATTACCGGCTACATCCCACCAGAAAATTAACTTTTTTTTTACAAAGTATCTAAATTTATTACCCTTCGGTAAACAGAGACTAAAAAAAAAAAAAAGCTTTAAAAATAAATCACCCCAGCGGGGCAGTGGCGGCGCACTCCTTTAATCCCAGCACTTGGGAGGCAGAGGCAGGCGGATTTCTGAGTTCGAGGCCAGCCTGGTCTACAGAATTAGTTCCAGAACAGCCAGAGCTATACAGAGAAACCCTGTCTCAGAAAAAAATAAAAATAAATAAATAAATAAATAATCTCAGTAAGTAGTATACCACTTTATCAGGTTGTTTGTGTTAAAGACTGATTGTTCTGAAGTCCAAGTTAACCTGACTATCAAGTTATTACAAAATCTAAAACTAGAGGAAATCAGGCACCTAATTCTAATGTTCAAATCATTTACAGTAATAGCAAACTCCACTTAACTAAAAAGCTATAACCTACACAGCCCTAAATTATTCTCACGAAAGCCTTCGGAGTGTGAGACGTAATTGAGGCACAGTGTTGAGAAAGTTCACTCAATATAATGTCATGGGAAAGACAAGAACCCTGCAGACACCCAGTTCATTTACTCTAGCTTTCCAGAAAACTACTAGAGCGCAAACCTTGGGAAATTTCTAATCTAAGCTCTCTATTAAACCTGTGCTCACTTAAGAAACAACAACAACAACAAAAAACTGGTCTTCATACACCTCTCACTCCCCTCACCCGGACATCCTTTAGAAGGCGTTCCCAGCCCGGGAAACCGTTTACAAAACTTTTTCGCGTCCTTTTCGGCAAAGCCTACAAGCCTTAAGCCCGCCCCTCACCTCCCGCCTCCTACCCACATACACACCCACTGGCGAACTTCAACTTTAGGCAGACCGCACTCCACACAAGCACGCATCCACACGTGTGCTCGCAAACCCTGCCCCTCCACACACACACACACACACACACACACCCACACACCCGGAAACGACACCCCCTTCCTTACACACCATGCAACCCATCCCCCCTCCCCGCACTCACTCCCAGCGCCCCCCACCCCAATCACCACGACCATCCACCCACGCTCCCGGGAACCCGCCTCCCCTAGCTCCGGGGTTTGCCCTGGGCGGCGGAGCGGAGAGAGGAAACAGGAAGAAGGAAGGAGGGCTACGCGGGGCCTAGGCCTCTCCTGCCGCCCTGAGGTGAGGGGAAGCGGGCAGGCTCAGGCCTCCTCCCCGCGCCCGGCCCGCCCGTACCGCACCACCCTGCCTGGGCCTCACTTACTCGCCACCCGCGGTCCATCGAGTCCGCCGCCCGCTGTCGCCGCCCCCGGGACGCCCAGCTCCGGCTTCTTGGGCCCCGCGGGCGGCCCCGCTCCCCCGCCCGGGAGCGCTCCGGGAGGAAAGCCGGCCCCCGACGCGGCCGCCAGCGCCAGCGGGACGCTGTTGCTATGGAGGCCCAGCCCCGGGGCCGCGCCGGAGGCTGGGTCCTCGTGCAGGAACTGACACTCCTCTCCGTAGAAGCACGTCTTGTCCTTGGCGTAGTAGCGGCAGTACTTGAGCTTCACACCCGCGGCCGGCCCGCCGGGGACGCCCCCGACGCCCGACGAGGCCGCGACCGCGACCGCCACGGCCGCCGCCAGCGAGGAGGACGACGGGGAGGCAGCGGCCGAGGGGGGCGGAAGGCCGCCGCCACTGTTCATGGCCACGCCGCAGCCGCGTCCCCCGCCGCCGCCACCATAGACGAGGGCGGGAAGGAGCCGCCGCCGGAGCCGGATGGAAGCCGGGCGGGCGGGTTGGGCCCGCTGAGGGAGCCGGAGCCGCCCGGGGAGGGGGAGGGGCGGGCAGCGAGTAGGGATTCTCCCTCTCCGCTGTCCTTAAAGGGGCCGCGCGGGACGCCGCGGTGGGCGCGCGGCCTGGGCTGCAGGGGGACCCTGAGGTGGCGGCGACCAGAAGCTGTGGGGAAAGGCACGGCGGAGGGAGCCGGTTTGTTTTTTAAACTCTGCCTCCGCTCGTCGTCTCGCGCTCCGGTCCCTCGGAGTTGTTTATTCCATTTTCCTCTTCCTGAGACGGTCGCCGCCTCTGCGCGTGCGCGAGCGGCGCGGAGGCTGATGGGTAAAGGCCTGGCCGGGGGCCGCAGGCGTGGCCCCCCGGGGGCGTCCGCGAGCTGACCGGAGGCGGTTGGTTCAGCCGAAGCCCTCCTTGGCCTTCCCACGTTGTCGCGGGTCGGGGGCCGAGACTCTCACGAGACTGGATACCCCTCTTAGAGTCTCCTCCTTGAGCCAGGCGGTAGTCGGCTTGGAAGTGAAAACACAAAATGACAGTCCGTCTCTGGTCCTTGGAGGCGGACTCGGCCCAACCTGCTCCCCTGGAGAGTAATTTTTGGTTCCGTTTGTCACATTTCCTCTACCTTTGCTCCACCATCCCTCTCCTCTCTCTCTCTTTTTTTCTTTTTTTTTTTTTTAATCCTCCCTCTCGAAGGTGATGGACTACTGGCCAGATAGCCGTATGGTTCTGGGCTCTTTGTCAAAAAATGGAGCCAGAACCGTTGATGTCAACAAACCCCCGCTTAGAGCAGCACCTGTTTCCTCTGTTTTGATTGCCTTCGAATTTTTTCTGAACAGTAAGATGCCACCTGGGACATTGCTGCCTAGGCAGCATGGGAAGACCCAATTCCAAACGTGCTAGAATGTTTTCCTACACTGCATTCGAAATTCACTTTTTTTTTTTAAAGTTTTCCCCTCATTGATTTCCAATTTACTCTGTTGTTTTGTTTTGTTTTGTTTAAGGGAAGAAGCATTAAGACAATTGAAGAGCCACAGTGAAGTGAACAATTGATTTTAAGGTTTCAGAAATCTCTGCAAGGTTTTCTCAAAAGACAAATCCCTGTTATGAAAAGGACGGGTGTGGGCAGTATTTAAGGAATTGTGGCTACCTGACAAAGCCACAGAAGAATATAAAAAGTACCGCACTGCAAAAAGGGTGAGATGCATGCTGTAGATCCCAATCTGGTAAGCCTAGTGGTGTTGCCTAGGTAAATTCTAAGCTGGTATCTTTGTGTGAACACAGTTTTCACTCATTTAAATATCCAACAAGTATTTGTTAATGCTCATTACACGTTCCAGGAACTGGAAAGGAGCTGAGGATGCAAAAGTGAACAAGATGCAGTCATACCTGAATTCAGAGGGCTTATTTATCCTCTGGCTAATGAGGCATAGGTGTGAATTAGTGTCTAATGCTAACATCAGCTGTTAGAGAGGATTTAAAGATGTTGAGCTCCTAGAGAGAACTGATAGGCCAGTGGAGGTGGGGAGAGTCGGGGAGGGGGGGATTCAGGAGGCGTGTTAAAGCATCCTTGCATTCAGATCTGACTTTGAAACCTGCTTGCTTCTCTGTGTGTCCTTTGTACATTTGAGATAAAAGATTATCAGCTTCATAATGAGTGAACTGATCCATTTAAATGTCCTGTGCTTGGGAAGAATTCAGTTTAGCAATTGCTTTTTATTGCTGCTAGGTTTGTAGAAGAGCATTCTAGACAAAGCAAACAGCTTGCGAAAGAGGCCTCCAGGTGAAGCGAGGTAGTTTTAGGAGCGATAGCAGACTGCTGAGCAGGGTTCACAGACGTGCTTTTGGGGCAGTAGTAAGGGATTGGACTTTTTCTTGAAGGCAATTAGAAACTATCACGGGGTTTCAAAATGCTAAGTAGCAACATTCACATTTCCTTTAAGAAGAAAAAGTATCCCCATAAGAACCCTGAAAAGCAAGAAAAGAAAGCGAATTGTCCCTGAGCTGGGGAAGGCCTGAAATTGCCCAAAGTTCAATCCAAGTTGTACCTAGAGACAACGTGTGTGCTGTTTGTATTGTGTGCTTCATTGTTGTTAAGTAAACGTGCATGTCTTAAAGACTTGTAGAGGAAGGTAGTGTTTCTGGTGACACAATCGAGACTTGATAAATTTAAGCTACATTCAACATATTGTTCAAACTAACCTTAAATGAGAATCAACAATGCATTACATACCAAGCAAGATCTATGCTAGGCTCTGACATAACAAGACTGGCCTGAGGATGGTTCAGTCAGGAAAACACTTGCCTTGTGATTTGAAGAACTGATTTCCATTCCCCAAAACCCAAGTAAAAAAACGCTAGGCATGGTGGGTGTGCTTATAACACCAATGCTGGGAAAGCAGAGACAGGAGAGTCCCCAGTGCTAGCTGGCCAGCCAATCTAGCCTTATTGGTCATAGCTCCAGGCCAGTAAGAGACCCTGTCTCAAAAAGCCTTTCCCAGGATGGCGCTTGGATTTTTCCTCAGACTTTTCACGTGTACCCTGCACACACATGCACATACATTCATAAAAATGTATAAGATATAAAATTAAGATGTATAAGATTGAGCATCAGAAGTTCGCAGGTAGTCATTAGAAGAAGCAATATTGAAGTTTGTCACCCCTCAGTTTAACAAAATTATATTTAACAAAATATAGCATTTAACAAAATTATATTAAACTATCCTGAACAAATTAGAGAAAAGTAGTCTGAGATCCTTAGGCAGCTTCAGTAGTCTCAGATTAGTCATAATGAGATGTTGATACAGTTAGCCCTGGAGGTCCTTGACTATGCCAAGGGTGTCAAGAATGATACATGTCCAAATACTCTCCCCTTCACTAATGAATCAGAATTCAGTTGGAGGAATGGGAGTACTCTAACATATCACTGATGGCATACTCCCCCCCACCCTGAAAGTAAATTAGTTCTAATTTCCTTATCTTGTAAAATTAGCAGCTTAAAATACTACTGTTCTTCTTAACAGATAAACAAGAAGGTAGCTCTCCTAGGTTGCATGTTATTGTGTGTTCATTGCAGTATTACTCAAGAAAGTCAACAAAG
>JADRCD010208343.1:31784-44191 GCA_019843815.1 Montemys delectorum | reverse complement strand
TCTCTCTCTCTCTCTCTCTCTCTCTCTCTCTCTCTCTCTCTCTCTCTGTGTGTGTGTGTGTGTGTGTGTGTGTGTGTGTGTGTATAAGTATACCTGTATGTCATAGCATGTGTGTGGAGGTCAAAGAACAACTTTTCAGAGTAGATTCATTCCTTCTACCATTTGGGTGTTGGGGATCAAACTCAGATCATCAGGCTTACTGGCAAGTTCCCTTACCTACCAGAGGCATTTCATTCTCCTCATAAAGAATTTCTAAAGTTTATTTTCTAAATGTCTGTAGATGAAATGTATATTACAGAGTTTTGTTTACCTTAATAAAACTCACCTATTAATAATACTTTATGAATTTGACTCTGATCTTTCATCTGTGTGATCCTGATATCAGTAACGAGCTTCCTTATTCCTTTATAGCTCTTTTAGGTTTTTGTTTCATCTTGTTGCCTTGCTCCATGACTAGGATCAATAGAACAAAGCTTAAATTTAAAATATTGAGGTATTTTTAATTAATTCTCTATCTGATGCTTAAAGCTTTCAATAGCTCGTCATTGTGTAACACTTCAGTAGGCTTTTTGGTGAGTTTTGAATCTATCCATAATTAGGCTATCTTATGTTCATTTGTTGTAGCTTTAATCCACTAACTAGATGAAAATTTTACCTAGAACATATTCTCATAGCTGCAGTGACCTTGAAAGTTATATGTGTACAGAAATTACAGAAAATATACCCTTTCACCCCGGTTCCAAGTCAAACCTTGAGCTATTTCCTTTACAGTTCTTTCAAGCAGGAAACACTTTTCTGCTTTTCATGTTTCCAAACTTAACCAACTGAGTTTCCAGGTCCAAAGGTTAGGAAACTTCTAATTTATCACATGTCTATTAAAACATAGAGAATAAAAAACACAGTTTTAGTAGAAGGCAGGTAGACATTAAAATCCTTATTGAAGTACATTCTTTAATGCTAAAATGTCTTTAGAAGTGATACATTATATTATCCAATCAAAAGGCATTTAATTACACATATACAGTAAAATATATGGGAACATTGTTATAAATAGCAAAAAATGTATGCTAATCCAAATATAAGAACTCATGGATACTTATATACATAACAACCATGTAGTAGCATTTTGATAGCCATGAAAAATAAAATATTACATATAATTAGTTTTCATCATTATGTATGATGTCCATATGTTAAACTTTAAACAAAATCAAAATAATATATTGTGTATGAAATGATTGTTTAAAAACATGTTTAAATATTCAGATTTAAATTATAAAATATATACATATAACATGTTCATAGATAATAGTTAATAAAATATATAAAGTATTTATAGTATTTATATCTATACAGGCATTTGTGCTGGCTAGGTTTTTGTTATTGTTGTTTTTATCATTTGACAGAAGACAGAATCATCTGATAGAAGAAGCTTATCTGAATTTGGTCACCAGACTGGCCTGTAAGCAAGTTTGTGAGACATTTTCTTGATTAGTGAATGATGGATGTAGCAGGATCTAGCCCATTGTGAGCAGTGCCACCATTGTGCAAAGAGAGCAAACTGAGCAAGCCGTGGGGAGCAAGCTAGGAAGCAGTGCTCCTCCATGCCCTGGACTCCAGCTCCTGCCTCCAGGTTCCTATCTTTGGCTCCTACCCTAAATTCCCTCAGTGATGATCTGTAAACCAAAGAAACCTTTTCATCCACAAGTTGTTCTTGGTCCCAGTATTTTATCAAAGCAATAGACATAAAACTAAGACTGTGTTAAAAAAATATCACCAGAAAGAAATAACAGCAAAGAACAATACAGTCATATGCATAGAAAATTACTTTTCATTGTTTAGAATTTAAAAGATTGTCATTCATTAGCCAAAGACTCAGCTTTGGCCCTGATTAGAATTGTCATTTCTGAAAACAGTGATTATTGGGTTCTTGATGGGAATTACTGTAAAAGGTTACCACTTCTCGAAACTCACTATGTTTATTGGTAGTCATTAATCAATGCAACTAATTGTGAGCTCTGACTTCAGCTTCATCACTAACAGTGACCACTTACTGAGCATGTATGTTTCTGGTGAGTATTTGGCACATATTAGCCATTCCCACCATTTTGTTGGAAAGGAAACCAAAGTAATATTTATCAATTATATCTAAATGTAAAATTATATTAATCTAGTCATTGAGAATATTTGTAAAATATATAGCAAGTAAAAAGAAACTTAACCTGGGATGCCCATATATAATTCTGTAATTTGAAAGAATGTTTGCTGTGACAATATTCACATCTATCTGTCACTAGCTTGGAAGTATACTCAAAGAGCAAAGATTGAGATGAGCCTGGAGGCACTGTTGAAGTAGCCTTTTTGATAGTTCTTATTTAAAAAAGAGGTATGTAATTGACACTAAGGTCCTGTCATACTTCCATCCAACTGATAAGCAGTTACCTTTTCTACATCATATTGTCTCATGTTCCACATTGAACAAAAACCAAATATTGAAAAGACTACCTGCCAAGGTATTCCTAAGTGGCCTGGACAGATCACTGAGTTCCTAGGGTTGGAGTAAGAGAAGGGAAATGGGAGAAATTTTGTAAAATGTTATTAAAATATTATTTGAGGATTGATGGAAAAGGTATCTATCTGTCTTAGAAGTGGTAATAAAGGTTTCAACATGTGTGAACATCTGCCAAATTCATTATATGATCCACTTTAAATTATGTATTGTAGGCTGGTAAGATGGCTCATCAGGTAAAGTTGTTTCCCCCCCAAACCTGACAACCTCAGTTCAAGCCCAAGGACTCACAGGATGGGAGCAGAGAATGAACTCTAGCAATCTGTGCTCAGACCTCCATATGCATGCTGTGACATGTGTACACCTCAGCATCTCTGTGCCCCTCCCCTCAGTAAGTAAATTTAATTACTCTTTTAACTGAACCTTCCCCTCAAAAAGATAGTTTATCTGAGATCTGCATCCTAACCATATTAAACTGAAACAACACAAAATAACAATTACAACTCACTAAATATCATTATCAGCCTAATGTTACTAGTGCAATATATTTGCTGTGGGTCTCAGAAGTTCTTTTGCTTATTCCAATCATAAGATAAATGACTGATGGAAAAAGCCATCTGAATGCTGACATGGGTAAGAATCTATCCACTTGGGATGAGCACACATCTTTCCTCCTCTAATTAACTGAAGGCATAGTAATTTTTATCTTTAAAATATAATCTCATTAACTTTCTCCACTATTGATTAGTATTAACCAAATTATATTAATTGAACTTCACAGCAAGACTAAACAGCAGCATTTCTTCCTATGCCTCTGAAATCCAAGTGAGTTTACTTGGATTATTTTTCCATTTCTCTTTTATGCACAAGTAGTTACTGACATTCTATTTATTTTCTCCAAAGACAAATGAAAAGCTCAGAACTTGAAGCACATTATGTCCCACTAACTAGAGTCTTGTTTTAAAAGCACATTTTCCTAGGTTAGCAGCTATACTATTGAACACTATTCTTTTACAGGAGACAAGTGAAGTCTACCTCTGGGTGTAGATTAGATGAAGGTACGCTGATGGCAAAAACCACTGGCTAGCAAGAATTTGGTACAATGAAGATGCAATACATGTTTTCATGATTGGAACATCTCATAAAATAAGGGCCACGTGAATTTATAAATGTTTTCCTCAATGTCATCATCTCAGCTACATGGTTGTTTTACTCTATTTTACCTATATTCATAACTCATTGACATCACTAACACACTTCAGAGATTTATTCCCAAGTGGAACTATATATGTTTGGAAAATATGTGAACTAATTAATACCTAGTGTCTGAAATAAATAAAATTTAACTGAAGTATGTCTGGTTATTTTCAGAGTCCATTTACCCTACTTACCCAAGTAATTTGGTTCTATATTACTGCAAACTTGGGATTTTTAAAATGCAAGGGTCTCTTTTTTATTGACTTTATAGTGTTGTATATTTCTGTTGCATCACAGATCTCTCTGATATGTTTTCTGTTTTCCCTCACCAGATCATCACTTGATCATCTCAATCATTATTCCCCAAAGTCTTACAATTGATATCTCTTTTTAAGTTTATTATTTTATTTTATTTATATGAATACTTATGTGCCTATGTATGCATGTGTGCATACGTGTGCAGGTTCCATGAAGTCCAGAAGAGGGCATCAGAATCCTTAGAGATGGAGTTCAAGAGGTTGTGAGCTGTCTGCCATAAGAACTGGCAACCAAATCTTGGTCATCTCTAAAAGCAGTTAGTACTCTTACCCATGGTCCTGTCTCTTAGTCTGGAAGACAATCTTTCTAATTTATTGTTGTTGTTGTTAAGATAGAATCACACTATATAGCCCTGACTGCCCTAGACCTCTCTATGTTGATTTAGCTAGCCATGAACTCACAGAGACTCACCTATTTCTACATCACCTGAGTTGGTGTGTGCCACCATGACTAGCCTAATAGGCATCACTTTAAGAGATGATATCCATCTATTGTTTCTCACCTTTTTTACTCTCTCCCACTTAGAGATATTGAGCTCTAATACATTTAACTACCATCATTACCCTTCTGGAGCCTCAGATGACAAAATACAAAATATCTGATACCTCTACATCCCTTCACTACCACTTGCATATGAGTCTATCATGACCATTGAAAACCATCCTTACTGCAACTTCCATATTCCATTTTAGCCACCACCTTTCCTGCAGGACCACATCATGTTGCCTCTCAAACTAACATTGCTCTGAGAATTCTAAGATCCTGTACTCTGAATCACATTTCTTCATGGATGTCTAAAACATGAGATTATCACCAAACTCTTACAGAAAAATGAAACTAGGGGAAACACTGGTAGATCAAAACAGCATGTCCAGGTCACTGGCAAAACTGAGAACACTTCGAATATGAAGTGACACAACAGGCAGTTACAAGCTACAATTGCTGTGGGTTTGTTGTTTTGTTTTGTTTTGTTGTTGGGGTTTTTTGTTTTGTTTTATTTTGTTTTGAAGATTTCTATATCTTGAGATTGGCATCACTCTTACAGGTATCCCTTTTGACTTATAGAGGATGTATACATACTTCCAAGTGGAAAGGATAAAGGAACTGAGGGATTCAAGAAAGATATGTCAGGGCATGAGTGACAATGTTTGATAATCAGGCTCTCTTATTGTTTCATGAAACAGCTTTGCTACAACAACCAAGTATGATGCCCCACTTGTCTTTATGACCATGTTCTTATTGTGGTATTACCACAAAACAGGATAGCAGAATCTTTTGGAGAAAAGATGAATTTTGGTTCATGGAATTATGAATAGACCTTTGACTCTGAGAAAGTGAAATTTCTTCTCCTCACTGTTCACTATTCTCCAACCCATTCTTTTCCTCTTCTTTTCCTTCTCCCAATTCCCCTTCTCCTTCCTTTTCTCCTTCTTCCTCTTTCTCTTCTACTTCTGCTTCTGCTTCTTTTTTCTCTAAAATGGAAATGGGACTCCCGTCTGGTAGCAGGACAGTGACTGACTGCATGTAATATACACACAAGATTCACTTCTATTGACAGTGCTCTAGGATCATCCTCTGCTCTGTCCATCCTGTTAACCAGTACACATCCACTCATTCACTAAGAAGTTATTCCTTTATTTTATGTTTTCTGTGGTCAGTGCCAGCACCTTTCCCTTCCTGGACCTTTACCTGAAGACATTAGAACATCAAGAATCCAAGCCACACCAGAGTTCCACAGGCAGCCTTCCTGGGTACAAAAGTTGGCTTGAATGTGTCATATTGGACAAATCACAGGGTTTCTTGGAGCTTTAAAGTCTTCATCTAAAGGAAAAGGATATACAAATCTCCAATTCGCAGCTATTATGAATATCGTAAGAAGTCATCTGCAGGTCATGATGTACATGGAGCCTGAAGCACATGGATCAGACATTTCCTTAGTGTAGTATCATGATTGTGCTTTCTCTCATTCCCAAGAATATATTTTAAGTATGTTGATTCTAGGAATTGCTTTAACATATTGTGTTATTTAACTTCCTTTTACTATAACAAATAATTGAGATCAACCTGAGAAGAAGGCAAATTTATTTTGGCACAGAGTTTTGGAGCATTTATTCTATATGGGGTTAATGCTTTTATATCAGTCCTATAATGACACAGTAACCCCGATTCTAACCTTAAACCGAAAATATGTCATGATGGAAGAGCCTACTGAAGAAAGGGTACTTACTACATGGGAAAGATATATAGATAGAGTTGGAGTCTTAACAGCCCTTTGAAGTACATGCCCCTAAGATCCTACCTTTCATCTCCCAGGCCCCATTATTTTAAAGGTTTGCCACTTCTCAATAAAAAAAGACTGGCAGACATCCAACTCTTTAATAGTAAACAATATTCATCAAAATTTCAAAACATCAAATATCTGTTGACCTAGCATTAATAAAACCATATTTACCTTTTGGCACATATATTTACTTTCCCAGATATATTTAAAGTTCAAATGCAGACACTATATCATATCCTCAATTCTTTGTTCTTCTTCTTCATCATTATAGATTATTAGCATAATCAGTTACTGGTCATATGTAATTCAGTTTAAGGCCAATATGTTTACAGCAGGCACCGTGCTTGTTCTTTTATGTATATTACATGCAGTCAGTCACTGTAGTGCTACCAGATGGAAGTCCCATTTCCATTTCAGAGAGAAAAGAAGCAGAAGCAGCAGTGGAAGTAAGAGAAAAAGAAAGAAGGAGAAGAGGAAGAAGGAGAAGGAGAAGGAAGAGGAGAAGGAGAAGAGGAGAAGAGAAGAATGGGTTGTAGGATAGTGATCAGTGAGGAGAGGGAATTTCACTTTCTCAGAGTCAAAGGTCTGTTCATAATTCCGTGAACCAAACTCATCTTTTCTCCAAAAGATTCTGCTATCCTGTTTATGATAATACCATGATAAGAACATGGTCATAAAGACAAGTGGGGCATCATACTTGATTTTTAGGATGTTAATATCGTTGGCTGACCCAGTAACAGGTGTGTTCTGATTACTACAAATTTAATTACTTGGTAGTTGAGGAGCACACACAAGTAGAAATTTTCCTGGTGAAAGAACATTGGTATTCACAGAGCATGCTTAGTGAAAGGAACAGGGTGTCTAAAGTTATTGGGAAGGTAAGGGTAATGTGAGCACAGTATGTAATTTAGAGAATCCCATATAAATCTCCCGTGAAACCTCTGTAGATCTTGTGACAATCATGAACATGGAAGAATAAAAATAAGAAAATTAAGTGTACCCTAAGCCTATGAGATGACTTGGCAAGTAAAGTTATTTGTTGGGGAGATTGAGGACCTGATATTGATCAGTATGACTTACACTTTGGAAGGAGCAAACTGACTCCTGTAGGTTGTCCTTTGACTACCACCACCTTCTTTCTCTCTCTTTCACACATACTGTGATACTCCCCTCATTAAATAAACACATATAATAAAAATCAATGATAATTTTATTCTGAACAAAGGCTTTGGCTTTCATTAGAAATTGGATTCCACAGAAGGGTTTGAAGTAGCTATGAACTGGTATGCAAAGATGAAAGGGAAAAGGAAAGACATTTTTAGCTTCAACTCTGGAACTAAACATTTCAGTGGACATGTGAAAACCAGACTACAATGGGCAACTCCTGCAGTCTGGTACTATTATAGAAGAAAAATGAAGTTCTGACAATACCTGACTAATACAGATGTAGAGGCTCACAGCCATTCATTGAACTGAGTACACGGTCCCCAGTGAAGGAGTTAGAGAAAGGATCTATGGAGCTGAAGGGTTTGCAGCCCCTTAGGACGAACAACAATATGAACTAACTAGTACCCTCAGAGCTCCCAGGGACCCAACCACCAACCAAGGACTATACATGGTGGGAATGAATGTTTTGACAGCATGTGTTATAGGAGAGGATTGCAAATTCGATCATCAATAGGAGGAATGGACCTCGGCCTTGTGAAGGTTTTGTGCCCCAGTGTGGGGGAATGCCAGAGCCAATAAGTGAGAGAGGGTGGGGTGGCAGGCATGGGGAGGGGGGAGGCAACAGGGGTTTGTTCTTGCTGTTTTTGTTTGTTTGTTTGTTTGTTTGTTTGTTTTTTGGAGGGGAAACTGGGAAAGGATAAATTTATGTGTAAATAAAGAAAATATCTAATAAAAAAAGAAAAATGAAGGTGAAAGTTAACTGAAGTATATAAGATCTAGACATACTAGTTAAGAACATAAAGGGATTCTGATGTGTGTCTCTATGTGTGCATGTGTGTGTGTGTGTGTGTGTGTGTGAGAGAGAGAGAGAGAGAGAGAGAGAGAGAGAGAGAGAGAGAGAGAGAGAGAGAGAGCGCAGAGAAACAGAGTGACAGAGAAGAGAACTAGAAAGACAGACAGAAATCTGGATCAAAGTCAATTTTTTGAACATTCTTTTATCCACCAATTTAAACTAGCTTTATGACTATTGCAAGAGAAAGCTTTCATAGAAAAATCCTCTGAGCAAACCCAGACATTGTTCTTTCCTGACAACTATCATTAACTATGCATTGTGGGTTCTTGAGAAATAGGGAAATAACCAAATGTTTGCTATGTGAAGCTTATCCAGGCCTCTGAAATTCATGGAGCTAATGGCCCAGCCTGACCCAGTCCTTGTCTGGATCTCTGTTGTGCTCTGTGGTCCTCTCCCTTCCAGATTCCAGAGCTGTAGGCTCAAGAACTATCGTGCATACTGGAAAGACCTTCTTCTGAGACCCTTGACTTTTATGTGTGTGTGTGTGTATGTGTGTATGTGTGTGTGTGTGTGTGTGTGTGTGTGTGTGTGTGTGTATGTGTATACATATATGTTAATGTAAATGTGTATATATGTATATATTACATATTGTGAACAATCAATAAACATCAAAATATTGAGTTATAACTAAGAATATAGTTCTTCACACATTAAAATAAATTTCTAAATTTATTAATCCTTCAATGTCAATTCAGCCAGAATAATTAGAGTCATAGCATGCATAAGAAAACTGGTGCTCCACAAAGTTTCCTGACTTTATAAAGTCAAGCAACTAGTAATTGCAGGTGTAATACAAAGAACTTAATTTTCCATATGATTGGTCATCATTGAAAAAAAAACCTGCAGAGTGCATTTTATAATTTGCTATCAAAGGAATAAGGATTAAAGGCCAAGTTAACTATAAAAGAAGTTATTGCTTCATTGTTCTCTACCAATGGAAGTAAATTTAGACATTTAACATGGTTTGAAGAGTTTCAGGGTTTCAAAAAGTTTTCTGACCATCAAAGTTAGTGAAAAGAGCAGGAGTTTTGAAGATTCAAAGACTGATTCTTCACATAAAGTAATAAAGTCACCAATTAAAGTCTGTGAGTTAAATGACTAAAGAGACACCTCACAGGATAAGGAGACTTGATGTACTGCTCTTTCCAAGAACCTGAGTTTGGTTCCCAGCATCCAAATCAGGCATCTCACAACTGTCTAGGACACTAGTTCCAAGGAATTCAGTTCTTCTAGGCTATGTGAGTAACACACACACACACACACACACACACACACACACACACACACAATCTTTGCTCACATGAATACACACAAGCATGCATGCATTTGCATATACAAACACACACAGAGAAAATATTGATTTGGATTTGTGTATTGAATCAAAGATAAGTGTTTATGTAGTAAGTTTATTTCCCTTCTACTTAGTGCAAATAACAGCATTTGGCACAGAGACAACTATATTTTTCTTTGTTCTATTAATTTCCATTGACTAATGGTGACCATAATTTTATATCTTTGAATGCTCTTTCAGCAACACATTGAAGAACCACATACATCATCCAGATTTAACAAACAGACTCAGGAAAAAAATACTTATAAATCACTCCATGCTGCATATGACAAGATTTTTTTCTGGCAATGCCCATGTCTTATCCATTTATTTTATCTCCTATGGTAAACTGGTTTAAAATCAAGCAATATTAGAATTGTAAAAATCCACATTGGCTAA
This sequence comes from Montemys delectorum, assembly GCA_019843815.1. Classification (NCBI taxonomy): domain Eukaryota; kingdom Metazoa; phylum Chordata; class Mammalia; order Rodentia; family Muridae; genus Montemys; species Montemys delectorum. Next base: position 34,137 of record JADRCD010208343.1, on the reverse strand, counting down.
GTTTCTTTCAGAACTCAGAAATCTGAATGTTTATGATTAATCTATTGTGCTGCTTATTATCGATTTGCCTGTACCAGAGATTTCTAAGATGTGAATAGATTGTTAAAAGGATGCTTATCTACTGGTAAATAAAAAGTTCATGTTAATACATGAATAGAAACTTTTTTGCTGGTTTACTCATACAAAATTTGTTGAAGTCGAAGACATTCTGTTCTTGCATATCTTCAAGTCTAAATACTGCCAAAACAGTTTCTCACCAGCCCAACATGTAAGTGTTGTTCTAATATTTTAGTAACTTTAGAAACTCTGCTGTCTAGTTTTATGCTAGTTGGACACAGGCTACCATTGTTTGGAATATGGAATCTCAATTGAGAAAATATCCACAGTAAATTAACCAATGGGCATGTCTATGAAGCATTTTCTTAATTGATAATTGATGTGGGTTCTATGCCACCTCAGGCCTGGTGGTCTTGGATGTTATAAGTAAGCAGGCTGAATCAGCCATGGAGGGCAAGCTAGTAAGCAATATTCCATGGCCTCTGTGTTGGTTCATGCCTTGAGTGACTACTTTTTGGTGATGGACTGTGACCTGAAATTTTCAAGCTAAAATAAATATTTTCTTCCCCGAATTGCTTTTCATCAAGGTGTTTTATCACAGCAATAACAAAGACAGTGACTAAATATGCACCAAAAATATTCCTTAAAATTCTAAAATTGTATTATAGAATAAAACTTGCCTTATAGTGCAGACATTTTCTGTGATTAGTAAATGTTTAACAAGACATACAGGGCTCACAGAATTATTCAGAAAACATAGTGAATGCAGATGAGAACTCAAACATCACCCAAGCAAAATAGATCAAAGGTGATTTTCCATCAGTAAATGTAATGGTAATATTTTAATTAAGAGGTACTTTATATACAGTTCATCAGGTTAGAGGGTTTCAGGGCTGAAAGAAGGCTTAATGGTCATGAGATCTAGTTCCTTATTTTAAACATGAAGAAATGAAGAACTAGAGAGGTTCAGGAATCAGCTAAAATCATGGTTAATAAATGCCACTGCCATGATTAAAATGCATACTTACTGACTCTCTGTTGAGCAGAGACACTCTGCCCCAAGAAGCAGGGGCTGAACTCCTGATGTCACTAGTCCTAAGTAGTAATGGTGCTAACAGTAAAATAATGTAGTGACTTCCCAGCTCTAAGCCTCAGTTTCTTCACCTATACAGATGAATTTCTAACTACTTCCCAGGGCTACTGACAGTGAGTCCATGGGCTTGAGGCTTTCTAGCAGTTGTCATCATCCCCCTAAAGATGTTTTATCATGGAACTGTGCATGCTGGATATTACTTCCAGGGCAGGGGTTCAAGGACACAGGAGCCCTAAATGATCTACATACAACTTATAGTTTTTAAATTTATTTATATTTTTATATTTTTGTTTATTTTTTGAGACAGGGTCTTACTAGGTACCACTGGCTGTCCTGGAACTCACTATATAGACCAGGCTGGCCTCCAATTGTAGAGATCTGCCTCTTAGTGTTGGGATTAAAGGCACAAACCAACATGCCTGGTAATTATAGCTATTTTAAACTTTAATTTTATGTTAAAATAGCTTCAGAACCAAAGAAGCATTGAGATAAAAATGATGTAACATGGTATTTTGTGCCTGTCATCCACTTTTCCTTAATGTTAACAGCTTATATGACCATGGCACATTTAACAAGACTAAGAAATTAGCATTTGTAAAATACTATTTAAATTGAAAATTGTACAAAATCTAGATTCTCTAGTTTGGTTATTAATAATTTTTCTTATGTCCTAAGATTTAACTCAATACACTATCCAAGTCTTAGTATAACCCATCTTAAATACTTCTTTCTCTTTCTCTGATTAATGATAGAGCTTTCACTAATTAATTATATACCTATTCACTTCCTTTTTTTCATCTTCTTCCTCCAAGCAATTGCTGAGACCTACTGATGGGAACCAATGTACTCACAGATAAGCGGAGAAGTTTTGAGGAAAGGCACCTTCTATTAAAGGATCCTAAAGGCATGCATTGATAGATTGCACCAATTCCAAAATGTGTAAAGTCACTTTAACCAACTGGCCAATGACAAACAGACAAATGCCACTGGTTCTGAAGGTTCACCTAGCACCTCAAAACTGTGCTCTGTGTTCCTGTTTTAGATCTTAAAATGTCAAGTTTTAAAAAGCCAGGAAATGGGTACTTCGGACTAACCTTCTTTGGAACCCTAGTTCCTCTTTAGGAGAGTACCCAATTCTCTTTCTAATACCAAGGCCACACACACACACACACACACACACACACACACACACACACACACACA
>JADRCD010208343.1:856-24617 GCA_019843815.1 Montemys delectorum | reverse complement strand
TTCTTTCTTTCTTTCTTTCTTTCTTTCTTTCTTTCTTTCTTTCTTTCTTTCTTTCTTTCTTTTTTTGAGGCACAGGCTTATTGAGTACATTGTGTGTTCTGGGCTGGCCTGAAGTTTCAAGAGCTTCTGTCACATCTGCCAAGTGCTAGAATTATAGGTATATGTCACCACTCTAAGCACAGGATGAGATTTCTTGAGTTAAAGAAAATGTGTATATATATATATATATTCTCATGAATATATATACTCATTCATTGAATATATTTTCATATATATTCATATATATACATATACACATACATATATACATACATATGGCTTTTATAATATAAACTTCTATTTTATTAAAAAGCAATTGTTTTCAGATCAAGGGAAAAGCTTAGTCCATAAAGTGCATGCCACATATGCAAGAGGACCAATTTGATTCCCAGGATCTACGTCCAAGAAGTGGGTCTGTGGTTTGCCTTTATAAGCCCAACACTAGGGAGGTGGATGCAAGTAGATCCCTAGGGGCTCACTGACCTAGACTAGCTACCTGGTGAGCTCTACTCCTTTCAAATAAAAGTGAGTGGCGTGATCAGATGGCTTGGCAAGCCTGCAGTCGCAAACAATAATTTTAAAATAAATAAATAAGTGAAAAATAAAGAACAAAATGGGTGGCCCTCTTGAGAAGTGACATCTGAGGTTGTCGTCTAGTTTCTGTACACACATCCACACATGTACTGGTGCACATGCACACATGATATACATACTCACACAAAAGATAGAGAGAAAGGGAGAGAAAATGAAAGAGATAAAGAGGGAGACAGAAACAGAGAAGGACATGGAGGAAGGGAGGAAGGGAGGCAGGGAGGAAGGGGGTAAAATATTTCATTAGTTAGCACAACTTCCCCCCAAAAAGGAAAGAAACCAGTAGGAAGTTAATTTTCCAAATTAGGCAACTGAGTAAGATGACTTCTTCAATAGTCATTAAAATATTTCTCATTTGCTTATAAATCCCTGCACACACAATTTCAGTAGTTTCGAACCTAGTAGCCATGCCACGTTATTTGTCTTTGTGTCCCAGGAAAGGCATGCACAGTGTCTTATTCATGGTACATTTTCCCAGAAGCCAGTGTATTTGATTTGACATTGAAAAGAGCAGAAAATGGAATGTGTTAAAATGTACCCTTTACAAATGACTGACATTTGAATTCAATATTGACTTGAGGAAAAAAGTCCTATTCATATTCTACACTAGCCCCAAATACCAAATGAATATAAATGGGATGCATTTCCATGTCTGCCTTCTTTAAGTATTTCCTGCATAGGCAGGAGGAACAGGGAGGAGAAAGCTGGGGTCCCTCAGTTAAAAAAAAAAAAAGGTGAAGCTGACAGAAGGTTCTGAAGGGAGCTACAAGGGTGGGTGTGAGCAACCAGGCTGAAAAGGTAGCTAAAAAAGAAACGGGAGGGGCAGGTATTCACAGTCTACAGAAGGGAGACTGAGTAACCAATCTAAAGACTGATAGAATTTTCAATGCTGCCAATGTGAATGCCAATATTTATTCCAAGAAGAAAATGGAGCCTCAAGTCCCCAAATGACCCTTGTCTCCCATTCTCAGCCCCAAATGCACATATTTACATTTGCTGATAACTACATGACTGTATTTAAACTCTAAGCTCCAACAGACTGCAGGCAGTTGCTTCAGCCATTGTACCCAGGCTCTACCTGCTCTGCTTCCCCATGGTTCTTCAAGACACAGGAAGTTCAACAGTGCAGAGTATGGGTATTACGTCTTCAACAGTAGCATGGGTAGATTCAAATCCCAGAAATAAGTCTGACCACATGGTCTTATGCAGAGTGAGTAAATTTCAGCCAAAGGGTACAAAAGGAATTTCTCAAGCCAGATAGTAAGGAACTTTTTTTTTTTTTTTTTGTACAACATTGGACCTCAAACAAAAAAAAAGTTTTGTATGCTGGGTGGAGAAAAGACACTTATCACAGTGAAGACTGACACTGCTTTTCTCAAACAAGAAGTCATGTCTGGTTTCTGCTTGTGCCTTGAGAACAGATTAGCTCTCAGTCAGGTCATTGCCAAGGTACTAGACCCTCGAGAGGGGATTCTACAGAGCCACAGCCCTGACATACTTTTTCAACACTATTTTTGTTTATGGTATTCACTCATCAGTTTGCGCATATTAACTATTACTGTTAGGAACCAGGTCAAACCTCCTCTCCTAGGCCACCTTCAGCTCCTAAAAGCCAGCAACCTTTACCACCAGCTGCCAAATGCTACATGTGTTCCCTTTAAAAGGTCCCTGCCATCATGGCCTGATCTTTTGCTCTCTCTCTCTCTCTCTCTCTCTCTCTCTCTCTCTCTCTCTCTCTCTCTCTCTCTCACCCCTATTCAGAGGCAGCCTTTGTCCAATAAATCTCTTGTGCGATGTGATCTTTGACTGATTGCTTATCCCCATCAGTCCTCCAAGGTACCCTTCTGCTGCAAAACCCTAGCAATTATTGCCCTCAACTTCCTCAGGATCACTCCTCCAGCAGGAAGAACTCAGCATCAATCAGACAGTAGATGTGTGCCATGAATCTGCAAGACGGAAAATGGGGTAAGGTAGGGAAAGGAAGAAGAAGGAAGAAAGCTCTCTATCAGCCATTACATCAGCTGTTCTTTCCTGCCATGGCTACCTGGGTATCATTTCTTTCTATAATAGGATTGGTAGATTGAAAACCCAGAAATAAATTCATACTTTCTGAGAGCTTGTAGAGTGATGTCTAACCACAGTCTTATGAGAGAGGAAGGAGGCAAGGAAGGAACAGAGAGAGGGAAGAAAAAGAAGGAAGGGTAGAGAGAGGGAGGAAAGAAGGAAGGGTAGAGAGAGGGAGGAAAGAAGAATGAAGGGTAGAGAGAGGGAGACTGTAGCAGGGAGGCTGAGGACTAAATATTTGGTTTCTAATTTGAAAGCCTCTGCCAACTACAACTTTAAGACAGGAAAGGTTTAGAAAAACTTGTTTGTGTTCCCATCCCAATCTCTAACCGAGCAAGCTCAGGAAAGGGGGCCTTTGTGCTGGAGGAGAAGAAATGGATTTAACTTAAAAGTAAGACAACTGGATGCTGATGTAACAATAAACCACTGGCCCCAGTCTCCCTCAGGGTTGGTGCTTGTTAAGACCACAGAATCTGATCAGTTTTAAAGATTTTAAAGAGGAATTATTACTGCTGATAGCCTGCCTGGAATCAGTGGGGCAGAGTGTTTTCAATATGCCCTGAGCTAGTGTTTAGATGTGAGAATAAATCATGTCCTACAGGTGCAGAATTGTGGGGGAGATAGTAAAGCTATCCTGTCTATTAAGGTGGGAGAGAATATCAATTCAGAGAATAAACTCAATATCTGGATAATCCTCAAGGACAAAGTGGAGGAGAGCTAGAGGTGGGAAATACCCACTGCCCCTTTGGGGACTCTGGTAGGACTTGAGAGGATGATTGTATTCTGCTGAAACCAAGGAGAAAGGAAGCCAGATCTAACAAACTGTGGTGATTGGTGCAATACTGAACTATTCTGGAGTCCCTGTGGCTTATTGGGAATAGTTTATGCTCTGCCTCAGATGGTCTCAGGTCTACCTGCCTCACTAGCCATTAGCCACTTGCTTGGTGGCAAGGTACAGCCACCACCATAATTACATATTCTCTAAACCACAAACACAACTGTCAATAACAGGTGACCTTGTAACACCTTCCTCAGAGGCTGAAACATGCCACCCTGCAGGGAAGATCTGTAGGTAGAAATACAAACAACTCAAAATAACTTCAGGAAGTTCCTTAATCTGACTAGATTCACTAGGACCCTCTTCAAGATTAAATAAACCAAACTGCTGAAAGACACTCTCAGTGGAAAGGAGATACTAAGAAGATTCTCAAACAAGCCAAGCTGAAAACAAACAAACAAACAAAAAACCCCAGAAAACTCTGAAGTCAGACCAGGTTCTTAGAAGAAGCAGAAGTCACGCCAGTTGCCAAGAAGAGATTTAGAACAACTGAATCACCTGAAAGGGACATTCTCCAACCTGCTGAGATACCTGTAGGCTCTGCAGTGTGCTTCAGGTTCCAAATTTTGTGTGCTACAACCCATGCTGGTGCGGGCATCAGTGATGCAGGTGTCTTTGAGTCATTTCTGTTTCTATAAGTAACAGTATACTTCTCTAAGTCACCCCAATACAATTCATTTATTCACCAAGTTGGGCTTTGGTCTGTCATGGGCTCCTTATCTAGGGTGAGTAGACTAGTGTGTTGCATCTCCTCAGGAAAAGTACTGTCACAACAATTGCCAACACTGTGCCACCCATAAGGGTCTCTGCTTCACAAACAAAATGCTACCAGCTGCTAGTTCCAACTTACTTCCAGGTCTCCATCAACTGTTAGAAAAGTCCAGACAGACAAGCAGGGTGTTCACCAAGAGAGGGAGCCTTCATCCACTTGTGATGCTATGTCAGCTCTTGAATCTTTTCTGCTTTGCGCCCTTCCTTCCTTGGTTTGATTCTTTTAGCTCCATTCCTCCAACCCTCTTCAGTCAAACACTCATTGTTAGTGGGTATGTTTTGTAGTATGTTATTTATTTGCTAGAGACACTGTGCTGAGGCAAATTGGAACTTGAATGTATTCCAGAAAGGGATGCAGGAGTGAATGATGTAAAATGCATATTAAGTGGCTGCACTTGACCAAATGTGGTCATCAAGATTAGACTGTGATGTACACAATGGAATAAAGCTCATACAAAAAAAAGGAAAGTGACATTTTCATAATCTCACTGTGCAATTTAGGGATAGGATGGATGGCATAGTCAGGAAAAATAAGACATTCAAACAGGGTGTCAATTATTTGTCCATAGGATTGAAACAAAATTACGATCCTAAATTAAGGTCTGGGGTGGTTTAAATATTGAGTACATGGTCCCCAATGAAGGAGTTAGAGAAAGGATTTATGGAGCTGAAGGGTTTGCAGCCCCTTAGGACGAACAACAATATGAACTAACTAGTACCCTCAGAGCTCCCAGGGACCCAACTACCAACCAAGGGCTATACATGGTGGGACTGATTGTTTTGGCAGCATGTGTATAGTAGAGGATTGCAAATTTGATCATCAATAGGAGGAATGGACCTCTGCTTTGTGAATGTTCTGTGCCCCAGTGTAGGGGAATGCCAGGGCCAATAAGTGGGAGATGGTGGGGTGGCAGGCATGGGGAGGGGGCAGGTAACAGGGGTATGTTCTTGTTGTTTTTGTTTGTTCGTTTGTTTGTTTTTTGGAGGGAAAACTGGGAAAGGAGAAATTTACATGTAAATAAAGAAGATATCTAATAAAAAAATATTATTTGTCCTACAAGGGCTCGTGAGGTAGAAGCCTTAGGAAGGATATCATTAGGATTAGTGAGTATCATTCTTCTTAGGTCTTAAGTACTCTCACCCTGCCTTGTCATTCTCCATGTTATGAATGCTTGGTTGAGTGCAAACTGGATTCAATTAGCAGGAAACCAACCTTCTGTGACACAAAAGTAAATACTGATTACTTTGATTCATCTCCAAGTTACTTCCTCTTTTCTCTGGCAAGGGAGGCAGAACTGTAGGACAAAATGGACATAATTGTGAATCTGATTCCCATCAGGTTCAAATATTCTCCATAGATACCCAGATAGTGAGACATATTCATAAATAAATTTTAAAAAACACATAACAATGACACAGATCATGTTAAAACCTGAGAAGGGCTTGTAGGTAATCCAATCTGTTTTAGGTTTCTCTAAATAAAGTTTTACTTGGACACAGCTAAAACCAATTGCTTATGAAGAGTTTACAGTTACTCTTAGATACAAGAGGAAAGTGGTATTTTGTGACTTATAAACCCTAAAATATTTACTACTTGACTATTTGGGCTCAGACCCAAGGGATGGAATTCAGGTAAATAGCAGGGATAGAAGAGAACTAGAAGGAAAGTATTGGGAATCACCAGGTGAGATGGCTTCAAATGACATACATGGCACTGGACACGTACAGAGGAGAGATGAAGAAAGACTCATTAAATCAAGCATAAAGCTACTCAAGAGCCAAGGGCATGACTACTGCTTAAGAATAAATGCTACAACCAAAAATAATGGCCAACATTTTCCATAAGTCTTAAAGACTATTTTGTCTTGAGAAATAAAGCTAAAGAAAGTACACAGAACAAAGCTCTGTCAGTAACTGAACACAAAAGTAATTGGAATTAATTTGTTATGGCTGTTTATTTAGATGCTTATTGAAGAAACATCTTTGAGGCTATAAAAATACTTTCACATAAATGTGATTCTGTGACATTTTCACTTTATTACTTTAATAAATGAATTGAAGGAATAAAGAGTAAGAAATAGAGGCTTTTTAATAGGAAAATCAGAGAGATTAATTATTTAAGAATTTCAAATTAGTATATACAAGACTGACTCTGGAATGGATCTTTATCTGTGTGCCCATATATCCCTGTTAAAAAATAGATTTATCTTCCACTTAGCTGCATATTAGAATCTTCTAAAAAAATTAGCTCCAGTTGACAATGCATTTATCTCTGAGATAATCTTATTTATTGTATAATTATTGTATCTTAATATGAAGCACTCGTGTAAACCTGAGTTAAAGATTTAAAAATATGTCTGATCTGCTTTTAAACATCTCTGAGGTAGTGATTCAAACCAATGAGATTATGTACTTGATCTGATTTGTTGAGGAACTAATTTCTTTGGGAAAAATACAATTTCCTATTCTCTCAGATTTCCATGAATACTTAGGAAAATTATCATATTTATTGATAATCAAAGATACTTTCTAAAGAGCTACAATTTTAGGAGTATAAGATTTGTTAAAGTAAATTAAAGTATTCTCATGTAGTCATTGAAATAATGGAAAAAGAACTGTTTAAATGAAAGCATTACAACAACACATTCTAATTTTACATGTGAAAAAAATTGATTTTCTACTTATAAACATATAGTGACTCCCCTGGAATAATGAAATTATTATAAACTTTCTACAATATACTTTCTGTGTTTTCTGAATTTTATATGTTATGTTCATTCTATCTGTAGTTACCAGACATAATAAATGCTGCAGAGCACATCCTATATGATATTTAAACATGCAAAGCAATTCAGTATTACAGTTGAGAAAACTACACGATAACCTCTAAAGACATGATAGCTTTTAAAGAAATGGGTAATTAAGAGATATTATGGGTAATTAAGATACAATATATGTAGCAGTTGAAGTTTTGCAGGCATTTTTTCATTTGCCTGAGTCTAATCTCAAAGAATTGGTAATTAAAAATTAATCATCATCTACTTAAAGTTTAAGTCATTTCAACTCTTCACAGATATGCAAAGTATCGAAACACTCTGACACCCACAATTTTGTTCTTTCAGACAGATTCATACCTTTACTTGTGCCTGTTTTTGATGAGTAACAACCATACATTTTTATGCAGATTGCATGTGGCATTTTAAAAAGGCTCTTAGATCATTGTGTTTGCTCTTACAAGGGGCATTGGAGTCCAGAGCAACTGATCAGAGGGTAAAATTGCTTGCCACCAAGCATAATGGTCTGAATTTGATTCCCTGGGACCCACGTTGTAAAAAGAGAAAAATGACTCCTTCAAGTTATTCTCTGGCATTCACATGTGTGTGGTGGTCTGTGTGTGTACGTGTGGAGTTCAAAACACAGTAAATAAGTAATTTTAACAAAATAGAACACTGAAAAACTGTCTCAATAGAAACCACGATTCCTGTGATGTAGAAGAGAGGTTTGCTACCTAGTGCTGGTCACATGAGCTAATGAAAGTTGAGGAAATAGAACAGAAGCTATTTCTCAATAACAGCACACTGCTTCTCAGAAGCCTGATGAGAAGTAGTCTACTTTGAGAAGAAGTAAAAGCAGAAAAGTGTGGGGCTCCTGCCTACGGATTTTGTGAGTTCTGGGATGGCTGCAGATTGAGATCTACAGTCTCATCTTAGGTCTCTGGGGAGTCTTATCCAACATGCTGATGTGTGAGGCTCTCAGAATGTATTTCAAAATGCTTTCTTGTCCCATAAGTGTCTGATAAATAAATTTATGACTAGCAAATAGATATAATGTCTTCCATTGCCCTCTTATTGACTCCTTCCTTGCATGTTTTGGATACTCTGCTAGGTCATCAGCATCAGCCTGTGTTTGTCATTTCTAGTTGGCTTGAGTCAGTGTAGTACATAAGCTGGATTTGGAGTTAAGCCATACCTCTTTTCCTTCTGGTTCGTCCTTTTCACTCCCTTAGAACTATATGGAGTTATAGCTCACTACTCTTTGCAGCCCCATGACACGTCATCAAGCCCCTGACGCAGTGCTATTCAGAATTTTTCTAAATGGTCGTAACCTTACTGATGACCATGCCATCTATTTCTTCACTGGCAAGATGGAAAGATAAACAGGTGAAGCCTCTTTCTCTGTCTAATTAGACTCCATATAAAAATAAAATTTCCTTCAAAGTGAGAAGCCAAAGAGTGTCTAGTACTACCAAAGATTCACAGAATTTAAGAGAAAGGAATTTCAGAAATCAGAGAGAGAAATGTATCACACTGTTGTACAACAAGGCAGTGATAGACTCAGCATGATGTCATTAATGAGATTTAGTATCTGAACATCTAGCTCTAACCCCCACAGTCTTTTTTCCCAGTGTGTAGACTCATAAGCCAAAGTTGGGCAGTCTGATAAGTTCTGTAAAAAGCCAAGTTTGTATAATGATATGCCTACCTGTAGCCTTCAAAGAATCCTGACTCAACTGAACAATTGACCTATTGAAATAGTAACAGCAAATATATACTGTTGGGAGTTTATTGGTTAAAAATGCAACTTTGATATCATATCTTCCTTGAAGAATATTCATTTGGGCGATTCACATTATTTTAAGCTCTGAACATAAAGTTAAAAGATAACATTTTCATACCACCTTATTTCAAAATTTTGGTATAAATCATGAAGTGAAAATCTTAGTGTCACAATATTTCGAAATGACAATATTCAGATACTAAAAAAATGGGATTAATCTGTATGTCTTATCAAATGTGACAAGTTAAACAACCAAAGAAAGCCATTTAAAGATTTAGCTGCTAGACTAATTATAGTTAATTTTAATAGATTCTTAATAAAAACATTTCCATTTCCAAAATCCACTGTACTGTAGCATGAATAAGGAAAGATTTGAATATCTTAGTTGGGGTAAGGAACAGGTAAAACATGTCCCTAACAATGAAGACAGGCACACTGAACAATGATTATTGTTTTATATGCTATAGATTTGATTTATAGGTCTGTGTGCTAAATAGAAAAGTCTGTGCTCCCCTTGGTTTAAATCTACATCACAATCTGTGTGAAATACATGAAGTGTTGGAAATACATCAGAATGACATAGGGTGAGGATGATAAGCTACTGGGGTAGGGGTCAATTTACATGGACGGCTATTTACTAGCCCTGAGGAAAATTGGGAACAGCTTAGGTGTCACCACTCTTCTGAGTATTTTCAACTACATTTCCTAGGACAAAGTTTATAACCTGAGGCATATTTCTCTTATTTGGAGAAATAGCAAAAAGTAATATATTTTATAGTATTTACACATATTATTTTATATATGAAAATACTTGAATATATATACTGTGTGTATATGTATGCATGAATGCATGCATGTATGTATGTATGTATGTATGTATGTATGTATGTATGTAAAAGCAGTCTAATGCTAGCACCTACTTAAGAGTTAACAAGTTGTACCCACTGGTATTGTCACCATTACTATGATGACTCGAGTTATTTCTCTAGAGAAAATAGAGATATCAGTGGTTGAGGTTAAACCTCTTTTGCCAAACCTGCATGTTGAACAACCTTGGTATATCTCATTCATTTGTTGTAGAGTGAAATCCTAAAACTTTTGCTCATGTAAGAGTACATATTCTTATATCTAGCAAATCTTTTGGCATGCTTTAGGTAAAATTTGTCAAGCATTTACACTCCTTGGCAAGAATCCCTCCTGTATAAAATGAGTAATGATTTCTACTTTGTGGATTTGTCTATAAAGGTGAGCATAAAATTTTCTGCCTGAGAATCAAGTTCTACTGGCCAGTATGAAAATCAACAGTTCTTCTAAGAATATATATGTTCTCCAGGTGTGGTGGCATGCACTGATATTGCCATTACAAATAATGTTAAAATTGTGAGCCATCCATGCTTGTATCCAGCATGGGCTATGCAGTAGTGGGATGGGGTGGCAAAAAACAAAAGAAACCAATCAAAAAAACAAAACAAACAAACAAACAAAAAAAAACAAAACAAAACCAAACAACAAAAGCAACAAAAGGGAATGTCTGCACTACAGCTTAGTTGTAACTAACCTGATTGTCAAAGTGAAATTAGAAGTTGGCAGTATTCAAATACTACATCTAATCAAATTGGAAATAAAGATGAAGCATCTAATTTGTTGTCGAGTGCACATTCTATAAACATAGAACAAGGGGCAGCATATTTCATAACAGGGACTTTAGACCATATCTCTAAAATCCAGATATATCTTAATAAGAAATTATGATTTTAATAGCTGAGTAGTACTCCATTGTGTAGATGTACCACAATTTCTGTATCCATTCCTCTGTTGAGGGACATCTGGGTTGTTTCCAGTTTCTGGCTATTATAAATAAGGCTGCTATGAACATGGTGGAGCATGTGTCCTTATTACATGTTGGAGCATCTTCCGGGTATATGCCCAGGAGTGATATAGCTGGATCTTCTGGATCTGGAGAGTATCATCCTGAGTGAGGTAACCCAATCACAAAAGAACACACATGGTAAGAACTCTCTGATAAGTGGATATTAGCCCAGAAGATCGGAATACACGAAGTACAAACCACAAGAAACTCAAGAAGAAGGAAGACCAAAATGTGGACACTTCATTCCTTCTTAAAAGGGGGAACAAAATACCCATGGAAGGAGTTGCAGAGACTAACTATGGAGCAGAGACTGAAGGAAGGACAAGCCAGCCTGATATAGCTATCTCTTGAGAGGCTCTGACAGTACCCAACTAATACAGATGTAGAAGCTCACAGCCATCCATTGAACTGAGCACATGGTCTCCAATGAAGGAGTTGGAGAAAGGACCCAAGGAGCTGAAGGATTTGCAGCCCCTTAGGACAAACAATAATATGAACTAACTAGTACCCTCAGAGCTCCAAGGGACTAAACCACCAACCAAAGAGTACATATGGTGGGACTAATTGCTCCAGCAGCATATGTACAGTAGAGGATGGCCAAGTTGGTCATCAATGGGAAGAGAGGCCCTTGGCCCTGTGAAGGTTCTATGCCCCAGTGTAGGGGAATGCCATGGCCAGTAAGCAGGAGAGGGTGGGGTGGTGAGCAGGGAGAGGGTGAATGGATGAGGGATCTTTTGTTGTTGTTGTTGTTTGTTTTTTTTTTTTTGGTTTTTTTTTTTTTTTTTGGAGGGGAAACTGAAAAGGAGATATAGTATGACATGTAAATAAAGAATTGATTTTAAAAATAAAATAAAATAAAGAACAAAAAAATTGTGATTTGTTGAAAGCATAGTATCAGTTAACTGTTGGGAGGCAGCAAGATTGGATAATCAGGCATGAAGTAACTTCAGGCATACAAACTCTCAAATTACTTAACATTCAGTCTGTTGGGTTTTCATGTGAAAACAGTGAACAATCTTTGTTTTCTTGAGTTTTTAAGATACATATAACAGTAGACATAGCATTTGTCCTGTAATCCAAACCAAGGATGAATTATTAATATTGCTACCATTATCTGATTAAAATGCATACATTATGTATAAATACTCAGACTGATACTAATTTATTCTTGATTAATCACTGTCTCCCCACAGATATGAAAAAGAGCAGCACACACATCTGTCATACTTTGTGGTTATTTAGGTGGGAGACAGCTGCTATTGGATAATTTTCAACATATTGTATAAGCTGATTTCATAAATCTGGCCTGGATAGCCAGATATGGAAATACCCCTTTGGTTTCTCCGTGCAGCTGGTATGGAGAAGCCCTTCTTTGGAGCCCCCAAATCTAATGGCCACTGTTTCTGAATAAACGGCTATAAAGCTACCAAAGGACAGGACATTAATGAAAGAATAGTCAAGTGTTTTGATGGATGCTTTGATGTGTGCTTTGATGTATTTTTTAAAGAAAATTTCAAGTAAGATGAAACAAGTGCAAGGTCACCTACCAATCTGCCCTCCATCTCCATGATACAGAAATCACAGGAAGCATAAGGAAATGAAACATTCAGTCCTTTAAGAGAGGGAGTTTAGGAGCGTTCCAATCACTAAGGGATGCTAGTAATGTTTACTTATTTTCTTGAAGACTTGATTTCTAATTACTTTCCCCCATAGAGATAGCAGAAGAGAATGTAAATGCAGTTTTTAAGGAGCAATATAAAAGCAATGTTTACATTTAAAAAAAATCACAACCAGGATTCTCACACACACTCACAAAAGGGAATAGAATTTTCTTTTTTGGCAGAAATTAATATTTTAATCAGTTTACAACAACACTGTCCATGTGTTGTTATTTATGTATGACATTGGGATATGTTTGAGCCATTCTATCTCATAAAGAGAATGGAAAAGATTTTCCAAGCTGGGATAACAAGCTCTAGTCTGTAGTATTTGAACAAGACCCTTGAAACAAGCTAACCTTGGTATAGTGAAATGGCATAAATACAGATTGACATGGGCTTTGTGCGAAATTACAATTAATGTCTTTGGAAAATGGGAACTATTACATTTTCCTTCTCATTCTATAATAAAAACCCACCAAGATCACTTGCTAGACTTTAGCAAGTTCTCAGCTTTAGGACTACAACCCTTTTCAGGGTGGAATGACCCTTTCACAGGAGTCACCTAAGACTATTGGAAAACAGAGACATTTACATTATGATACACAACAATAGCAAAATCACAGTCATGAAGTAGCAACAGAATAATTTTAAGGTTGGGGGTCACCACACAGGAGGAACCATATGAAGGGCTGGGAGCATCAGGAAAGTTGTGAGCCACTGCGTTAAGGAATTCATTCAATGGGAGTGAGACACATTGCGATATAGTTTTAGTGAAAAAATGAGGAAGAAACACTGACCCATTGACTCTCTAACTTTGACAAGGATATCTACAGACTGAGTAAACATGCTTTTAAACAAGTCATATAACCATAAGTTGTTTTCGAAAGGAGTTCTACCCAGTGGAAATGTAATGTAATGCAATCACATATTATTAATATTCTAGAAGTCACATTAAAATATAAAATCAAAGGGTAAATTTTCAAAGTATGTTAACATAAGATACCAAATCATCACCAACTTAACACATGAATATTTAAACAAGCATATAAATTATATGTCAAAGTTAGTGGCAATGCTTTATGTTATTTTTGTCATCCTAAAAACCTTAAGGTAACTGTAAAATTATGTTTCATTTTCATATGGGATGTTCACAAATGTTCCAAGTGAGTGTTCAATATCCGCATGTGGCCAGTGGCTATTTACCAAATTCAAATGGTCAATGTATAGGATTGTGAGTCCTGAGATAGAATGTGTCATGGGCAATCCATGTGTTTTTCTCTTTCTCTTTTCCTTTTATCCTACATTGTCCTCAGTGAACAATACTTGAAAATTTCAGGGTTTCAGCCCTTCTTTCATGGTTCACATTTTCCATCAATAAAGACAAGGTCAGTAACATAAAAGAGTTTAATTAAAGAAACATGTTAAAATGTGATTTCAAATAAACTCCCTGTTTTGTTTTGTTTCGTTTTGTTTCTACACACAATAATTACTCAGCACTATAAAGAGTATAAATTAATAACCTGAGTTCCATTTGTGGTAGTGCTCTTTCAATTTCTCCTCTATACAGTTGCCATTGATAAATTAATACTTCAATTTATACCAATAAAGTCAAGAGAAGCATTTCCTTTGCTCTTATGCCATGAACAGCAGACTTCTCTCCCATTCTCCTCTACTTCTTCTGTTCATGAATCTTAATGTCCACACTGAATGGATATGGTAGACTGGAGGTCTGTCTTAGGGAATGAAGGAAGAGGGATATAAGCAAGTCTAGAACCTTCTTTGGCAGACCAAAAGAAAATGTAGTAAGGACAGAAATAAGTAGACAGGATTTGTGTTTTGTTGAATATTGCAAAGAAGAGAGCAGAATCCCTATTTTAGAAGAATGTGAGTGTGAGACCCACTTGTCCTTCTGCTGATGCCAATCTTTTCTCTAACTTTTGGTAAGAGCACTTGAAGTACAAAATTTGTCAACCTTTAGGCTAAGTAAAATTGGACTACAAATAAGACTTTTGAGCCTGTTCCTCTTTGTTTTACACACACACACACACACACACACACACACACACACACACGCACACAAACACAACCAAAAACTCATATCTTCCAGGAAAACTAGTAAATAATTAATCTCCTACCTTTGAATAAGCAAAGGAAGTTCATTAGAACAGCAGAAAGCTCCTGGCATTACATAATCTCCTCCTTAAAAGCCTGGGGTTTATGTCTTAAAGAAAATACTGGTTCACAGGTCACCACAAAAAAGTCATAGCTTTACCCCATGAAATCCTATGTCTTGATAATGCTGCAGTATGTTTTAAAACAGTCAGTGTCAACACAACATCAAGGAATGAATATTCATGAAGTTCTACTATATTATGTATGGAAGAGTGAATGTTTAAGTGCTGTTGATGGGCCAGAGTGACTCAGACTGTTTATCGGACCGAGTCTACTTTGAAAGAATTGAAAGACTATAAGTGAACTTGCTCCACACTTCCATTATAAGCAGCTTTGAATGAAGATCTTTGTGTTGGCTAGGTTAGATGGGAGCTTCCACATGCAGGATAAATTCTTTCAAAAAAAATCAAATAAAATACAGATGCCAGGTAGTTGACATTCAACTTCTTTTGGTTAGACAGACATTTTGTTGTTTGCTGCTGTTTGAAACAAGGTCCTACTATGACCTGGCTGGACTGGAACTCACATTGTAGACCAAGCTGGCTTCAAACTCACAGAGATCTACTAGCTTCCACCTCCCAGGTGCTGGGATTAATGATGCACACCACCACATCTCTCTTGGTCAGGCATTGTAAAACTCATTAGCATAGACAGAACCTCCAATCTGTCTTGAAACCAAGATAAGCCAAAATGTATCTTTGTTCCCAGGTACTTTGCATTTTCTAGCTTCTGCAAGATAGAGCCTTTCTAGTAACAGAAATCAAAGATAGAGGTTTATGGACTTGAATCTACATAAGTATCACTATTGCCTTGTTTTCCTGGCCACACATTTGGAAGAAGTAGAAGGATATGTTCTCCTGGAAACCTTCCTTTTTATTTTATTCAAAAGTAGGCTTGGCATTAAGACAAAAGGCTTGTGAAAGATTTAAGGCAGCAGCTTCAGTGAGTCATTCAAGCCAGCAGTCTTTGCCAATGAATTCCCTTTACCATCTGATTGTAGCTGCATTCAAGAAGGAAGATTTTCTTTTAGCTATTTATCAGACAACTTGCAAATTGCCACATCAACAAATTTTGTAGGAGATTTCAGATTTTTCCCTTCCAGCTATTCATTTGCTGATGTGTCTCCTCTCCCCTTCTCATCTCTAATTTTCTGTCTCTGCATCAAAAGCAGCCAATAACACATGAAAGTTAAACTATTCATACAATAAACATCATGAGGAGTTGGTAGGTAGCAGACTTATGTACAGACAGCTTGCTTTCTAGTTGTTCTCAGAAGCAACAAAGAGACAATGAACACTATGTGTTTGGTGCATTTATTGTTGTTATTGACGATTGCCATGGAAACAGAGGTGGGAGCAAAACAGAAGCTGAGACCATTAAGCATCTAGAAAATCCTCATGAAACATTTAAATTCTTTTAGAGGCAGAGTATGTCCCAAACTGGGCAACCAAAAGAACAAAGTCCATCTTTCCTACATTAAGCCTGGACATTGCTCAGTACAGTCATGCAAGGATTATTGGACTATGTGAAAGTCAGTCTTTCACTTTGTATTTACTAGTTCAGTGGAGCTCAGACCTGGAGAAGTTATTTGTAAACCTCAAGGCAGACACTGCAGAATGTGTAATTCCAAAGTTGTAGTTTTATTAATCTGTGGGACTTCTTTTTTGTTGTTGTTGGTAGTGGTGGTTTTGTTTTATTTTTGTCTCTGAAATTTATTAAAAAGTCTTTATTGGCAATCTGTTCCTTAAAACATTCTTCTGTCTTGAGTATTTGCCTTCCTACTTTTCTCATTAAACAATGAGTTGCATCAATGCTTTGACATAGACTTTTCATCTGTTTGTATGATTTCTTGATTGTACTTTGAATATTAAACTTTCACAATGTAATATTATAACAATGGGTTTAGCAAGAAATCAGGGTGGAATTCTTTTATATGTTTTCCCCAAGAGAATATATTTATTTATTCAGCAAAAATGAAATAGTAAGTTCCAAACAGATCGATCTGGCTTTCTGCCCGAGATTCTTTAATCATTATGTACAGTTAACTGATTCTATAGCTCTCACTCTAGTGATTAACACAGTAACTCTTCTCCATTTGCTGAAGAACTCTCATAGTTTGATTTTAACTAGAATACATTATCTGTGACAATTAAATGGAAAATCTTGGCTTACCTGCATAATTTGGTTCATCTCTAAACTTTATTTTGTTCTGCAATTAAAGGTATCACTTTAAGATGTGTTGTGTGTATGTGTGTGTGTATGTGTTTGAACTCTTTGTCCTACATCAATCACTTGATGGAAAAATGTTCACATGTCCCTTTCTTAAAGTTATCTGAGCCTCAGACTCTCTTTATTTTTCCTCTCCTTCTCCTCGTTCTGCAGTCATGTGCTGTTTCCTTGTCTTCACTGTCAAGGTTTATGACATTTGGTTAACTTCCTTGTGTTAGCTTTATAGGTTGATTCTAAAGGTGGAAGAGAGAGTTTATTATGATGATATAAATTGTTTGTTGGAGAGCCATGTAATATAATAAGATGAAAATTATTATTTTTTTTTTGCCACAACCTCAGAACATTAAGATCAAAAGTCAAATGGATTTATATTTCCAAATAAGACATATATTTTGCTCAAATACTCAGGGTACATTTTGCTTGGCTTTTTATTTGGATCATGATTTTCTTATACAGATTTTGCTCTTCAGACATGTTTTATACTTGTCTATAAATTAGATATATAATACACAGGTATACTAGCCCAGTACTCAGACTGAGAGACCTTTTCCAGTTTTTACTAGCATATAAGACTCTCAGAGTTTGGGAATTCATTTTAGCCACATAGTTTCCAGACTTCCTGCTGAGTAGTGATTGGCCTAGCAGAAATGAAGGTACTCCAAAGAGGTACTTTTGTGCCTTTCAATTGTGTCTGACCATTGGAACAACAGACTCTAAAGAAATAGAAATTCCCCCTGGAACTTCCCGTTGCATGAAGGAAAAGACACTAGCCAAAAGGGCAACTTGTTTCCCAGAAAGAGATTTCACAGTCTTAGCAACTTGTCAGACCACCTTTCTAGGGTGAGACTGAAGTCCAGACAATGATGGGTTTATGCTGGACAGGACCACACCTTAACTAGGACTGCTTAGATATACAAATTATTGGCCTCCAACTTAGACTTCAATCTCACTGCAGGACTTGGAGGATGGGCATGGAGATATTCATTAGATCTCTTTGTCTGTCTTTCTAATATGACTGCAGTGAATACAACCTTTTTCTGCTTTCTCCTTTTTTTTTAATTAGATATTTTCTTTATTTACATATAAATTTCTCCTTTCCCAGTTTCCCTTCCAAACAAACAAACAAACAAACAAACAAACAAAAACAACAAGAACAAACCCCTGTTGCCTCCCCCCTCCCCATGCCTGCCACCCCACCCTCTCCCATTTATTGGCCCTGGTATTCCCCTACACTGGGGCACAAAACCTTCACAAGGCTGAGGTCCATCCCTCCTATTGATGATCAAATTTGCAATCCTCTACTATACACATGCTTTCTCCTTTTAACTTGATTACTTTAAGTGACTTATTAAGATGGGTGATAAGTCCTGGCTTGGGACACAGGTTGTGACCCCTCTGTTCTGCAACATTATTTGAAACATCTCAAATGTTTAAGAGAGTTTTTTCATAGGGAGAGTGATTTTGCAGTTCCTTTAAGAGCTGTTTACACAGGAATATGTTCAGAATGAACTGTGGGGAGGCTAAAGATCTTGATGCAGCAATGTCTTTGTGTTGTCCTTACTTGGAGTATGACTTGAAATCAACTTCTTAAATTCAAGTTTTCCCTCAGAAACCTTGAGACCTTGCTTTCTTATCTTTCCTGTTGTGTTAAGTTCGACACTAGTTATGAGTCCATTCCTTACGTGTGAGTGAGCCATTTTCTTCCCATTTGAAAAAGCCTTTCAATGTCTTTCCCTTGAAGTTTTGAAATTAAATAGGGTATAAGAGGCACATCTATTTTTCATGTAAATGATGTAGCTCTGGATGTATAAACTCAATAGTAAGCCAAAGCTTCTTTAAGAGCCCTACTTCTTGTCCCAGTCTGTCTAGGAATATCAGAGGTCCTGAGAGGAAAAGAAGGAAAGTTCTACCGAATGTATCTGCTAACCTGCCTTTTTTATTCTTACTAAATATTTTATTTTCTTTTTCCTGTATTCCAGGAAATTACAAGTTCAATTTTTAAGCCTTCCATTAGAGAAATATTTCATAAATAATACATCCTATTATTTTCTAACACATTACCCTATAATACTGTGTCTTAATGTTTTTGAATAAATTGTCTTTTTTACTATCATCAAAGACTGTGATAAATGGACACTATTGAATCTATCATAGTAGCTACTTTTAAATTTTTATTTTATGTGTTTCAGAGTTATGCTTGTAGGTATGTCTATACACCACTTACATGTCTTGTGCCTGTGGAGACCAGAAGAGGGTATCTGATTATGCTGGCATTGGAGTTGCAGATTGTTATGAGCTGCCAAGCCATGTAGATGTGGGAATCAAATGCAGGTCCTTTAAAAGAGCAGCGAGTGCTCCTAGTCACTGAGACATCTCTCCAGCACCCAGATTATCTATCTTTATAGTGGTCACATAATATTTATATAGAGAGTTTGAATGGATTATATAATCTCTGTGATTATTATCTTAACCTGTTTGTCCCACTAATTAGAAAACAGCATCAGTAGGTTATTTATAACAGAGTAGATCACCATGCCAGCAACTTTGGTGTCTGGTGAAGGCTGTTCTTTCTGCTGCCCAGTGGTCCTTCATTGCCACATCCTCTGATGGGAACACATCCTGTGTCCTCTGAGATGAAAGAACAGATAACAAGAGTGGTCCTTTCAAACTCTGAATCTTCTAAGTGGATCAATTCTATTGAGGACTGCTCTCAGTCCTAAGGAAATAATTACTGTCCAAAGCACACATTCTTTACTCAGCTGTACTGAGAAGTGTTTGAACAGGAATTGAGGAGATATTATTATATGAGTTACATTTGTTTTTCTGGGATAAAATAATACAACCAAAAGTAATTTACAGAGGGAAAAGTTCATTTTTGTTTAAGGATCCAGAAGATGTTTAAGGATCCTCATACAGGGGAGGTATGAGAGCAGTATGCCTTGTCAGGAAGCTGAGAGATTACATCAAACTGAAAAAAATAGAAAAACAAAACAAAACAAGAAAAAACACAAAAATACAAAAAAAAAAAAAAACAAGCAAAGGATATACTTACTAGAATCACGAACTAGAAGACTACGAACCTTCAAAATCTGCCCCCCTCATCACTTATGTCCTCCTACAAGGCTCTACATCCTCTTCCTCCCCAAACTGCAGCAGTATTAGGGACTGAGTGTTTAATTGTATGAGCCAGTCGAGGGAACACTGCAACTATCATCCAACTGTAGCATCTTTGATACTGGTTTTCTGCTCATGGCTAGCTGTCTTTTCATTTCTCTTCTCAACAATGGAGGAGTGAAATTTCTACCATGATAAGACATAAGAACACAAACTCTTTCCTTAAAAAAAAACCCACAAGAAACAGAAAAACTTCTTAAATAAATTCTAGAGAATTGCAGATTTAAAGACATTTCAGAGTCAAAAGGGTCAAGCCTTTCCTACATGACCAAAGGACAGAGGTCACTCTTATACTTGGGTCAGTATTTTAAGTGGATATCTGAAGATCAGAGGTACAAGCCCATCAGGAAGGTGTCTGGCATTCATTTGTGAGAAAGAGCTGATTGAGTCAGCATGATTATCATGAATCCTCTTCAAGAGAAGAGTTGTAAGTCAGGTTTGAAGTCTTTCTGAGATCATCTAGTGTTGTACAAATTCCTCCAAGTTTTAACCAGTTTTAATGTTCCATCCTAAAAGGAGACTCATTAAGACTCAAAAAGTTTTCAAAACCAACCCATTAAAGCTCAGGAAATTCTAGAAGGGCGTTCATTAAGAGGCTGGAATAAACAACTCATAAGTCTCAGGAAGTCCAAGAGACTTAGCAGATTCATAGTCGCTTCTCCAAAATTAGACAAATAGTAAAGTTTGCTGAAGCAACCTGGCCAGCTCCCTGTAATTTATGTTGAATCCTCAAAACTCCAAGTTTATTGAGTCTTCACATATGCTAGGTGAACTTTTGATGATCAAACTATCTTTGAGTCATTGATATTCTTATATGTAGCTACTTACCCATCTACCTATAAAGAATCATAAATACTCTGGCTCATCCATGTTGGACTTTGGTGCTATCATTACTTTGGTCTGCCATCAGTTCTCTGTCTGAAATGAAGATATGTTTGTGCACATCTTTCCAGAAATAAACAAGTGTTGATTAACATCAGTAATAAGATATACATTTACTGAGTTGAAAATTTCAATCTCCATTTCCTTAGAAACAAAACAACTCTTTGTAGAATTGCAGCTGGAAACTTAAAATGGCTGTTTCAAGGAGAGAGAGAGATTTAACTTGTAAATAAGATCTAAATCTGTCCAAGATTCAGAATGTGCAATAGCACATTTTGTTAAGTTTCAAAGACCTTGAGTAAAACTCAGCAGGAGTAAACAGACAGGCAGCGAAACACAAGCTCAAGGGGAAAACCACAAATCTTTCCTCCAGTAACTGTCAAAAGGAGACGACTCCTCCTAAAATGGTAGCTGCTTACACTATCGAAAAAAATAGGAAAAAATCAAAGGCAAAAACAGTTCTTCCCATTGAGAAACAGGACTAGAGAATATTAAAGTAGGTTCTGTACAGGTTTCAGGGGCTGTTGAACACACCCAGGGTTTGGTGTGCTGGGTGTCTGTTAAAGAACCAATTCAGAGATCATGTCAGAAAAGCTTTTATTGCAGAAGAGGGTTTAAAGGAAGCCACTTGCTCTGTCTTTCTTCAATTTTCTCAATGGTAAAATAAGGAGAGCCTTGTAAGAGTGATGGTTGAGAATGGGAAGAAAATGAAGTTAGGATACTTCTAGACTACACAGATGTAAAAAATGAAATGATGACCTCCAGCAGACATTATGATTGAATTAATAAAGATCATAGCTATTCTGGGTATACATGAATACTGGTGTGCTTGTGGCAGAAGACAGGTGCCAGATTCTTTGGAGCTGGAGTTACAGGTAGTTGAGAGACACGTGATATGGATTCTGAGAACCAAACTTGGCTCCTCTAGACGATCAATAAGTAGTCTTAATTGCTGATCATCACTCTACACCCCATGTAAAGTTCTTTAGCTCCATCTGTTTGGAATTTTATATGACATGTTTGAATTGGCTCTTATATGATTATTATTTGTACCCAGAGTGTGTTCATATATAATCATTAAGTGCCATTTCATTTGAAATAAAAGGAATCTATAACAGACATGCCTAGCTGTTTGACATTGGAACATGATATCACTTACAAATTATATACACAAAAACTACATAATCAACTAACAAAAAATAACACACACACACACACCACACACACACACACACACACAAATCTAATAATGTTTTAAGTTTTAATTGTTCTGGGCCACAGTTATAGCTGTCCTCTGCTATATCTACCGAGCAGTCCTTGGGTTTCATGCCTTCAGGGTATACTCAGTTTTATCTGATTTAAGGAAGTATTTTATAGATGAGGAAACTACAGAACCCAACAGAAAGGATAAATGTCATATAGATATGATATGATATGATATGGTATGATATGATATGATAAACCACCGCACAGATATTGGCTCCTAGTAGGTGTTTGGTATATGTTACCCAGACACAGGGGCAGGCAAATGACTACAGAAAGTAGCATTTGGGGTTGTCCATCCTGGTTCTTCTGTTTTATTAATCCTCTCATATTTGACACTAGTATTTCCTAGCTAATAACGTGAAACTTCAATGCATGATGAAGTTCAGGAGAGATTCAGTGAAATTCATAGAAACCATGAGTGGGAGGTGGCCACAAAACTTGGTAAGTTAGCCCCAGTTCTGCTGCATTGCTTTGGGAACAGAAACTGTAGAACCACCACTTCCACATGGTAGGAAAAGAGACAGTTGTCCATGTGATGTGCATGAATGCAGAGACATATGCCAAACTAGCATAAGACTGTACCAACATGAGCCATCATAAAAAAGAAGTATGTAGGAACACACACACACACACACACACACACACACACACACACACACACAGGTCTCTCTTCTGAGTCAGCGATAGCCCCTCTCCAGATGATGACTGACAGAAACAATAATAAAACCTATCCCCAAAGGCAGCTTTTCATTTTGCCTTTGATACTCATG
Organism: Montemys delectorum; assembly: GCA_019843815.1. Taxonomy (NCBI): domain Eukaryota; kingdom Metazoa; phylum Chordata; class Mammalia; order Rodentia; family Muridae; genus Montemys; species Montemys delectorum. The sequence goes on along the minus strand of JADRCD010208343.1, from coordinate 1,733 downwards.
GAGGTACATGAAGCCTTTGTACCAAGGTTGGGAATAGACTAATTAATTTGTCAATATCATGCTCTGTTAGCTTGCACACATTTTGAATTCTTCTGTCTTTTAAATTATACCTTGGGAATCAAAACTTTGAAAAGCCCAGCTAAAATAATGAAGGATTCTGAAGTTACATGAAAAAAACGGTTATGACAGCCAGGCAAATGGTGGAGGTTTACACAGGAGCTGAGCTCTTCAGAATCCTGAGACAATTAACCTTGCTGGTATGTGTTAAACATGCTAAACAGTTCCAGGCTCCCTTGGGCCCCTCTGGATAGATAAAGTGTAACATTCACATTTAGTGGCAGTTTTTTCTCAAAATCATTTTCTATGTATTAATTAAATGCCTTTATCTTTTCTTGGCCAAAAGTGTCAACTTCATTCAGAGCTTCCAAATTCTTACAATGAAACCAATACCTTTTTTTAGAAAATAATGATTTGCAATCAGCTGGAATGGAGTGAATAGCACACTTACAAACAGAGATCCAGAGAGGCCCCATACTTACATCAAAGAATCATGGTATTCTTTTCTATCGGAGTGTTACTGCTTACTCTACATGGAGGAAGATCAGTGGCTTGGGATGAAGTCAGGAAAGCCTCACTGGCTCTCCAGACACTGGCCCTCATTCTGCCAGTTTCTGTACAAACACTGTTTGTACAATGGCCCATGATCAAAAAAGATTGTCCTAAGAGTCATGTTGTCTCAAGCAATGAGCCTCAAGGACAAAAGTAATATTTATCATTAACTTTTTACTTTCCCCAACCTACTAATTTAATAAATAATTCATTTATTTAGTGATCACTATCCCTAACTGGGCATTAGGGAAGCCTCTTCTAGAGGACC
>JADRCD010208342.1:20507-34266 GCA_019843815.1 Montemys delectorum | reverse complement strand
TCTTGCTTGGAAACATTTCTTTTTTGACATCACTCTTCCATTTTCCGAAGCCACGTGCACTAGATCCTCTAAGGTTAGGGTCTGGGCATTTGTACGTGGCAAGATTTCTTGACATGGTTCTGCCTCATCAGCAGAACCAAGAAGCATGACTTAGAATAATTCAACATATGGAGGAGAAGAGCCCATTGGCTACACGCATAAACTCTTACAGTTGGGTCGGTAATGATGTCCTATGCTAGGGAAATCACTTGGGGCTGGAGGTCTCCACCCTAGGCCTACACCTAGCAACTGAATGACAACCACAAATCTCCATATATCCAGAATGCAATGGATTGAATCCTTGGCTTTCCAATGCCCATGTGACACTGCAGGCCTCTGTTGATAATGATCATCTATTATTAAACATTGTACCATGCCTACATTGATAATGGTCATCTGATAAATATTTAACTCATCTGAAGAAGGACGCAGCTGGTTGAAAACTGTTGCCAAGGTTGATTTTGTTTGGGTGTTGTCCGTAACGCGCACAATTGTCTATCAGTGAAATCCATCCTTCTCCCTTCCTTGCTTTTCCTTACTGATATGTGTAAATACCCACTATGTATGAGGCTAATATCTGATATCCCTTTAAGATGAGAAAATGCAAAATAATACAAGTAAAATTGGTGTTCGTGCATTAGCTTTTCCTAGCGCTGTCAAGTGGCCACAGAAGCCTAGTTAATACAAGTAATGAATTAGCCTAAGACAATTTAAGTTTTGACTGGGAGCAATAACTGAGCCTGGCCTTGAGCTGGGTGCAGTAGATTATCACAGGACAAACTAGAGGCCAGCTTTTAAGCCAAGACATTTAGTTTTCAAAGGAGGCAAAGTTGGACACCCTGGTGATTGTGATGTCCTAGGACTCACACATGACTTATTTCCCCTTTGAATCTAATGAGACATGGAGTGAGCTTTTTTTTTTTTTCCTTTTCCTCTTTTGACTTCAGGATACTAGGGATCATCTAATTCTAGAGTGTGCAGATAAGAAAACTCATTTAAAAAAATCATGATGAACTGTGTCTTAATAAGAATTTGGGGTAGAAGGAACTCTATTTCCCCCCTAGGAGTAGGTTACATCATCATAAATCCATGTGTATATGGAGCATATGTCATTGCCATTTATTCTGTGAGAAGTTGAGAGGGTCTGTGCTTAGCACTCGAATATTGGACATGATTCAAATATGCGTCAAGTGTGTCTAGAGGGTTTATTCATACCTATTTTCTTTTAGTCAGCAATGCCTCATAATGCCTCGGTTTCATGAATTAATTTTAATGGAATTAAACTTGAACAGCTCAAAATTATATAATTAATTTCATTCAGCTTCAATTAAAGTTACTAATTGAATCAAGCCTACTAGCATGACACCTGGCGGCAGTCGGCTTCGTAACAGTATGAGCATGTAGGACTGCTGATAAGCCAGTTTCTGTGAACTAGTGTGGTCCCAGAAAGCCTTTTTGTACTGATAATCTCCAGAAGGCCGGAGTTGACTATAGCAGTAAAGAATTCTGGAATTGTTTAAGAAAGTTAAGATTTTAATTGAAGCAAACACATCTTTTGAAGATTACATTTTTCCCTCTGATAATGCTGAATAAATGTTACATAAATCTAGAACATATTGGTTTAGTATACTTTAATTTATATTTCACTGATGTTTGAATATGGTTTTGTAATCTAAAAATGTCTAAAATCACCCCCTGCTCTGCTTTTTGTAGCAATCTTAGCCTCTGGGTTTCATCCTGAGTTTACACCCAACTATTTCTCATGTGTTGAAATGTGCTTTGTGACAGAATTGTTAATTTCTTGTGAAATCCCCTTGATACATGAAGCTTTTTGCCTGTGCAGAAATTTCTTCTCCCTTCTACTGGAAATGTTAAGATTGACTAACAACTTCTGTCTGAGTTGAGTCTCCTTCACTTCTTTGCCTCCGTAGCTTGATATCATGGCATGTCTCTATTCTTCCTAATGGTACAGTCTCTATTCTCTCTGTCAATGAGCTCAGTAATTGGAAATGTTGCAGTAGTGGAATTTGAGGATGATGACTGGTGTGCGTCCAGCAAAGTGCCAGGGATTGACTTGACTGGGGCAGCAAGAGAGAGAAGAGAAGACAAAACTCATGGAACCCCACACAGTAGGGATCAGGTATACTAGGCTCTCTGATGGCAGATTTAGCTAATATCAGTAGAAGCAGCATCGACAGGATCGCCTTTTCGGGTTGTAAGGGAGGAGGCACGGCGTATATTTTCTGCATGCACCATGATTATTCACTCTTGGACTAGAAGGAGGTTTTGCAACCTATCTGAGCCTCACATGGTGTGGAATGTGCCAATTCTCCATGGGCCTAAGGCTTTGATCCTTGATGTGGCTGGCTCATGACCAACACTACACATTTGCCCAAGACTTCACCCGCTCCCTGCAGACTAGCTAGCTCTACCTTTGTTTATGGTTTGCACACTCCGATGCTCAGTTTTCAACTCATCTACCAGACTATGAAGTGCATGAAGGCTGGGTAATGTGTTATATTTCAAGATATGGACATCATCCCATGAAATGCATAAATGTTTGTATATACCATACATCTTTACGTACATAATGTATAAATTATCCTCCCATTCCTTAGATGTTTTACCATCAAACCTAGTTGAAAAATGTGGTCATTTCCAACCCCGTCCGTTTATCTGCGCAAACCTTACTTAGTTTCTCACATCTGTTGCCATCACTGATATGTCATTCAATTAAACTCTCTCCTCAGCGTCTATTTGAACTTGGCTACCTCTCCAGTTCAGTGCTTATATTAGCTCCTTTTCTGCCGCTAGGATAAAACATTCCGACAAAAGCATCTTAAGGGGGGCAAGGATACTGTGGAGGAATTCAGTTCCCCATGGCACAGAAGGCAAGGTAGCAGGAAAAGAAGGCACAGTGGCAGGAACAGGAACTTGCTTGGTTACATTTCTTGTGCACTTAGGGAGCCCAGAGTGAAGGGAAGGTGGAGCATGCTATGATACCTCAACACCTACCTCAAGTGACCCATTTCTTCCATTGAGGCTTGACTTCGTAACATTTCCACAATCTTTTCAAATAGCTCCATCAGCCCAGACCCGCTGTTTACATATGCGAGCATATGTGGGTGATCTCAGACTCTTTCTCTCCCTGAGTCTGTCTCTCCTCTCCTCTTCCTCTTCTTCTTCCTCTCTGTCTGTCTCTTTCTGTCTCTTCCCCCCTCCTCTCTCTATATCTCTGTCATATCCAGTGAATATATAAAGGATGTAGGAAAAGTGGATCTCCTGAGGGTAGCTCCTTGTACATTATATAAAATAGAATTGTTAATCTGGTCCCCCAATCAAATTAGGATTGAGATTGTTTATTATTCTCCTTAATACATAGCCTTAGTCATTTCACAGAGCTCCCATAGCTTTGATTTGTTCCCCTTGCTTTTGAACTAAGTCCAGGTTTCTTCTGTTGACATTCAGATATTCACATTCTGTCTTCATCAGAACTTCACAGCCTCACCTCCTGTCCCTCTGAAAGAGCTTCCTAGCCTGGAGCTTGGACCTTTGCCCAAGTGTCTGCTTTTGGAGTTTTCCCATGCTGTTCTTCCGCCTTTCTCCCATGTGACTTTTTGAAGTTCTTCTAATCTTTTAGAAACCATCCAACGTGCTCCCTCCTCTATAGTGTCTTTCTTGATCTCTGAATCCTGATGAGACTTTTTTCCCCCTGGTCTTTTGAACTCCTTTAGTGCTCTGGACCTTTCATAGCATGCATTTTTACCTTGTGTTGTAGGTTGTGTGTTGTTTGACTTATGCTCCCAACAAGACATTCCATTTCCTTACATGTTGTCTTTCTACCCAAGAACTCATAATCCTACATACCAACCTCTCATCCTAGGCACTTGGCTCTCTGAGGAGGCATTGCGCACTCTTTGCCTTTTCCCTTCGGTTTCTACAGAGAGACCTGCGTTCCTGTTTCCTAGATCCTCACTGCCCACAGTTACTTCTCATTCAGCTGTGCTCTGGCTTTCATGTCCATCAATCACTTGTAGCCTCTTCTCCTTTGATACTTTTTCTGTCTCACCTGCCTCCTACCTGTATGGACTCACTCACTCTCATCCTTGATGTAACCTTTTTACATTCCTCCATGAGGACAGATCACTTGCTCCACTAAAATTTATTTACTGAGATCTTGATAGGTTTTAGTTTCTTGGGAGCGTGTTTCCTTAATGACGAAAAGGTAGTAGGAGCCCAACAAATGTTAATGGGCCAAGAATATATGCAAACACTGAATAACTATTATTATTATTATTATTATTATTATTATTATTATTATTATTATTATATTTCCTTAACCTATGGCAAACTTGGAAGCACTAAGAAAAACTTCAATCATGTGTGGATCTGCACACCTATGATTCTCAGCGCGTGGGAGATACTAGTAGGAAAATCAGGAGTTCAAGGTCATCAGCCACATAGAGAGTTCCGGGCCTATGCTCTGTGAGATACTGTTTCAGAAAAAATCCTGAAGCAAACAACAGTCCTCCCTGAAGTACAGACAGACAGGTAGCATTCACCAAATGATATTAAATGTTTAATCTCTTTCAGAAGCCTGTTGTAATGAGGACAGTACTGAGAAAGATAAAAGGCGAGCCGCCAGCAGCCACACCAGGTGTGGACTGATGCGGGACCAGTCCCTTTGGAGAGATCCTTCAGATGGCGAACTCGTCAGAAGTAAGTATTCCTTAAGTGAGAACTGCAGCGACTCAGGGATTTGCCTCTGATAGGATACCCTCAGTTACCTTCCCAAGTAATTTTGCTGCACATCTCTAAAGCTGACCATGTTTCTATTGGTGCTGTAACCATGAGAGCTAAAACTAGGCTGTAAATCACTATGAGCTTTCGTACCTTCTTTAGAATGGGATAACTGGCCTGTAAACATTATACTCTACTGTTATTTAGTCAGTTAGCTCTTTCTTGAGTGAGGATCCGTTGGAAATCAGGCATCCTTAAGTATCGGTTGTATACAATATCAGATCTAAGGGACAAAACGCTCTTGTAGCTGCTATTCTTTCAGCAATTGATACCTAACTTGTTTTTATGTTGCTACTTGTGTCTTTTTGATGTCCCTGAGGTGGCTTTAAAGAGTATTTATAAAGCATTGGTGTATTTATTTCACTCTGAGAATGTTATGAAATGTGGTATCTTTTGGGGGATGTTCAAAATGTGAGTTCAGTGTGAGTGAGGCCTTAGACCTGGAACTTACGTCTAGTCTCTGAGTCTCTTTAGGTTGCTCAAATTACATTTACCATTGAAAAGAATTTAGCAAAGGGAAAAGTATAAATAGCCATATTTGAAAAAGCATAGAAGGAAATCTTTTGAATTTTTGTCCTGCTTACTTTGTCTCAGTATTAGTGTGTTAGAAGTGCAGAGAGAATGCATTTCTCAGATTCAAGTGTTGTACTATCTAATTTAATTTTAACTCATCATTTAAGACAATTTATAATATAGATTCCCCCTTGTGTTATATTCTTTTTCTTCAAAAGTTTTGGTGTTACTTTCTTCTGAAGAATGCTCACTGAATACTAAAAACACCAACTTGGCAGAAAATTAGCTATACTAGTAAAAATATTGTTGAAAGACGTTCATAGTTTTTCTTTCTAAAAAAGTTCCCCAAACATGTTTTCTTTCTCTTAACTTTAGGTTTGAGAAGGGATAGGAAGGAAGGAAATGTAATGTAGAAATTAGTGAGAAACAAGATTTAGATTTAAAGGAAGCAGTTATCCCACAATATATATCGATCCTCTTTTATTGATATATTAACTCTAAAATTGGGAAACATAAGGTTTGGTGAAATGCTGGTGTGTTTTGCATATGATTTCCTAGAAACTAGACTTGGTGCAAAAGTATACAGGAGAGAATTTAAACTCCACTTATTGGAGACACATGTGTAATTCACCCTCCCTCTCTTTGTAGAAGCAGAATTGTAAGAGTTTCATTTAATGGATTTATTTCTCCAGTATTTTTTCCCAAGCCCAGAGTAAAAGAAAAAAAAAAAAAATATATATATATATATATACACATACATATATATATATACACACATGCATATACATACATATATATATGTAAATAAGATCACTTAAGGCAAAGCCTCAGATACACTGTGATAGAAGGATTTGGAGATTTGGATTAATGTGTTAAAGTTTTTTGTTTTTTGTTTTTTGTTTTGTTTTTTTGAGACAGGTTTTTTTTTTTTTTTTTTTTTGCTACTTGGTAGGACTCATCCTAGACACAGAATTCATCTTGTTAAAAGACAGGATTTAAAGTGAATTGTTCTTTCCATTGTCTTTACCAGTTAAGTGGACACGGATCAAAAATATTGCAGGAAATAGTTTCCTTACTGAGATAATGATGCAGTGTGTGCCATGGGACACTGGAGCATTTTGGAACAAGTGTTTAAGTCGCTACTAATGTTCACAGAAGAATGTAGAGATAGGGAGATCTATCACCACCTACGAGAGAGCTGCGGTGACCGTTGGCAGTTAAATGGTCTTGGGAAAATAATAGCCATAGCCTGTAATACCACTGGAAACCCGAGCTGGCAAGCGCTTTCAAATACTTGTGGGTGAACATGGGACTCAGAATGGGGATTAAAAATTCCAAACCGTCTTATTTCTGCTAGTTTCCCACTCATACTTCTGTCGATGAAGGCTATCTTGTTGGATATGTATAGGAAACATTTGAAGTGGAGCAACTTAAGAGCATGCTAAATGTGACTCCATCCCAGCCAGCATCAAGAAGTCTCCTACTGTGATAGCAACAGCTCGTCCATCTCACTGATTTAGGACTCCATCAAGCTGTCTGCCTTCCCTTCTTGACCTTCCCCAACAGAGTCCTCAGCCATTTCTTTCTAAGTCAATGTTTGCTTCCCACGTTAGGAGAGATGCGTTTTTTCTTCTTGTTTTACTGTTAAGGGCATTGTGGAGGCTCAGCAGATCTTTTGTAATAACAATAGGCCTTGGAAAGGGTGCAGGGCTGGAAGCGAACATCAGCAATGAGTCAGTCCTGGCTTGCTCCTGTTCCAGGAGTCCTGTGTGGCTCCCGGACTGCCTTGGAAGAATAGGACAGCTGGCTTCCACAGAATTGATGTGAGTGTTCCCACTGAGGTGCTAGGTTGGCTGGACAGAGAGAGCATCAGAAAAAAAAAAAGAAAAGAAAAAGACAGCTGGAGTGTGGGAACAGTTTCAAAGCTCAGCCCACTCTTTTTCCCAGTCTTCCATGGGATAGCTCAGCTGCATAAGTCAAAAGTGCAAAGAGCAAGTGTTGAATCTGACTGAGTTTTCTTTATCTGCTCTGGAGCGTAGTTTCTGAGGGCTGGTGACTCACAGGCTGTCTCTACTGTCCAGGATGCCTGCTGCCTTCTCTGTTGGACATTTAGTGGGTAACTTATAATGGACCGATATCTGGCAGAGTGAAGAGGCTGACTGCACTGTTCTTCACTGAGAATAAAACAGCCCCGGAAAGTCAAGGGAGTGGCTGCTTTGGAAATTACATTTTAATTAGAGGGTGTATTCTTAGGCTTCCTAGATGAGATCCAAGCAGAGAACGCTTTCTAAATTATTCCATGAACTTTGACCTCGACCTCTGTGGACCACCGGCTTGTAGCTCTAACTCTAGCCCTGAACCCTGAACCCTGAACCATGAACCCTGAACCCTGAGTTGGTTCCTGTGCTGGGTGGAGACCTGAGCTTTTCTTCTTTCTGGTTGTCCTTCTAGAAGAAACCTGGCGGGTGGCCCGCGTGGAACTGTGGTTTGAAGGTGTGTATTTCAGATCTGTTGCCCCTGAGTTTCTAGATTATTAGAGAAAAAAAATCCTTTCTGGAAGTGATAAATAAAAGAAATCCATATGGAATGGAACACTTTGAATAAATAGGCCACACAGAGTCTAGTGCAGGAAAGTGCCCGTGTGAATATCTTTCTTACAAAATTTAAATGGTATAAAAAAAAAAGACAGTTCTAACTACTTACATTTGTTTGTTTGTTTGTTTGTTTTTTAAAGTCTTTAATTAGCAAAGAATTAAAAACACAATAGTGGTTTTCTGAGGAAATTTTTAAATTGGGAAGCTTCTTTCCGATTTTATGATTTTAAAGAGAGATCCTTAAAATGCGTAAGAAGCACTCATATTCTGAGAAAATACTTTTGAGTATAATTTAGTTTGGGGGGATTTATTTCAGATTTCAGAATTTAAATAAATTTCCTTGTTTTGTTTTGTTTTCCCTGCGAGCATGGGCTGAAACCTGGGTCTTTCCCTTTAGAGGAGGACCTATGGTGTGATGCATAATTTGAACCTATGCTTTTTAGTAGTGCTTTGTTTTAATAATCACCAGTTTCCTGACTTCGTAAAATAGACATTGCAATGAGGTGACACCCGAGTCAATACTCATTTTTCCGTTTAATCTGTAAGACACATGAATCCATAAAAAGTAATTGGCAACACTGCCTGCTTTAGTTATAATTAAAAAGAAATGATCTTGGGGTGCTTACTAAGATAGGAGGGGATGTTTATGTGTGTATATGCAAGTGCATATATGTGTGTTCACTTGTCAATTTGTCTATGTGCATTTACATGTAAATGTACATGTATGCACACAAGTACCTCTACCAACAGGCACATAGCATCTGTCATCAATGTTTTGGTTTAATTTAGGTCAAATTCTACTGTCCTGGTTATTTCCTATGAAGCATTTACATTTTTCTTTGTTCTTCTTCTTAAGTGCCTGAGGTCTCGCAGATTTTTCTAGGTCTTTCTGAACATTCCTGTTACTTAACTTTATCCATGGACACTGCTTTGTACATAAATGCTTCTAATTCTAAATGCCATTACTTAACTCCAGAAATTTTCCTCAGCTTCTCTTCTAAAATAAATTTCCCATTAAATTAAACTGTTTGGTTCAGCTAATTCTCTCCTTTGTGATTTTTATAGAATTCCCATGATCTGAAGCAAAGTTAGAATGCTCTACTTAAATGGTAATCCCCATTCTATTTAACCCATTTATTCATTTTGAAGAGTTTTTAGCTCTCATAATAGTAAGCACTTAATTGGCAGGAGAATGCAAGCTGCTCTCTAATTCATACTTGCCCATCTTTACCGAGCCAGAGCTCCTTGCATTTCCACTCACCCTCCTACTTGAAGCCTTCCTCTTGGCATCCTCTGAATCTCCTCTCCATATCAACAGGCTCTGCTGTTAGGAACTCTATTATTTCTTTTCTGAGCCTCTGCCAGCTTAGAGCTGATCACCCTTAATGAACACCATTCCATCACTCCAGGGGATTCTGCCTGTGTGGAAAACAGAAAGAAAGGCAGGTGCTCGGGCATACTGTCATATACTTAGAACACTTCTTATTTCGATGGGGGAGAGGGAGAGAGAGAGAGAGAGAGAGAGAGAGAGAGAGAGAGAGAGAGAGAGAGAGAGAGAGAGAGAGAGAGAGACATGAAGAGGTTTTGATTTAAGAGTTTTCCACAGCTCTCTTGTTTGAATGCAGATTTCAACAGCTATTATTTGGCTTTCTTTAGAGTTTGTTTTATGTGAAGCTAAAAATTATCCCCCATTGATGTAGTACCTGGCAAGGACTGGTAGATGTAGCTTATTAAAAATCACGCTTCTTATTAATTTCAAGCATTGCCTGACACTTCATGCTCATTCATGTCTCTGAGAAGTACTAGGATCAAGTCGTTCTGACTTTTGAGCTGCTCAGTGTCCTTTCCTGCTCTATACAGCTGTCAGTAAATTCTTTGTTTTGCACTGTGCTGACCAAGTGTTTACACCCACTAGCGCAGTTGCTTTTCTTATTGCCCCAGAGCAGAACATTTAATCATCAGTTATTACAAAATCAAGCTGATGGTTTGGTTTCCAGGTGGAGTGTGAGTAGTTGTGAGTCATTTTTTGGATGTTCTACTGCATTTACCTCCTCTGTTAATTGGAGCCATCTAGACCCCCTATTCTAGAGCAGAGGTGAAGTTTCCCGACACAATTCACTTTCAGGGTAAATTGTTCCATGCTCATCCTGGGTTCTTTCCCTTAACTGGAGAGAAATATTTTTCATCTTTTGTGTTAAACACTTTATTATTATTATTAATCATCCCATTAGTTTACATCTCAAATGATATCCCACTTCCCAGTTACCCCTCCACCATCCCCACTATCCCACATCCACCTTCCCGCTTCCCCTTTGGCAGTATGAGGGCACTAATATTAGGTGTGAAAAGACCAGTGGAAATGAACTACTAGGGAAAGGGTCCTGATTGTGTGGTTACTCCTGGTGTTGCGTAAGTTACCTAATATCAGTGAACTCCTCTTTCTTATTTTCCAAATGGAGCTGCTAATACCAGGAGGCCCATTGTGTCATTTTGAGGATTCTACCAGTGATTTTGTGTTCCAATTGCGGGAATGGATGGTGAATTAGTTCATCAGTGTGCATTAGTATCATCCTTGAGCTGAGCTATGAATTTTAAGATAGTTTTCTTTTCATTATGGTTCCATTGAGCCAAATGCTTGGAAGCACTAAGATACACAGACACCTGCTATCATGGCCGCAGGTTTGCTGCATTCGGTTGATTAAGAACTTTAATGTGTTGTAAAGTAGCAAGATGTATATAATCCATTATACAGAATGTAAAAAAAATATTGAGTTGCACTTACGGAAACAGGTGTTTGTATGCATGCCTCTTTATCTTTCCCCAAATCACATTTTTTTTTCTTTTTCTAGATCAGGGGTTCGCAACCTGTGGGGTAAGACCTCTTTTGAGGTCGAACAGCCCTTCCACAGGGGTCTCCTGTCAGATATTCCTGTATAGCACACATTTGAATTATGAGTCACAATAGTATCGAACTACAGTTATGAGGTAGCAGTGGAATAATTTTGTGGTTGGGGCTTGCTACAACACGAGGAACTGTATTGCATTAAAGTGTTGCAGCATTAGGGAGGTTGAGAACCACTGCTTTAGATTAATTCCAGGTTAAGAACTCACGGTTGTTTCTGTGAAGACTGGGTTAAACTATGTTAAAGTTCCTCTAGTTGTGTGCCTCACAACACATATTGACGCTATTGTTCTTGTGTTGCTGTTTTTGTTCTAACTTACTTGTATATGTTCATCCTCAGATGCTAGGGCATTTACCTTTTAATCCACACCATATATTTGTCTGCCACAGATTTTCAAGTTCTTCCCGGTCATCCTAAAGTCTTTTGATCCTTCCTTACCAGCTATGTGCTTGATCTGGAGTGCAGGGAGAGGATAAGGGCTTCCCACTGACCACCTGAGATTTAGCATCTCATTTGTACATTTTTCATGCCTGTAAGAAGAACTGAGGCCTGGGAATTATCATAGAGCTCATCTCAAAAATGTGAACCTCTGAAGAAATAAATAGCATTTAATTATCAAGACCACAAGCGCTGTGGTCTAGATAATTTCAGTTCTCCAACCTCAAACTTCCTGCATCTGAAAATTCTGAGAACTTTTACAGACATTATTTGTGTTTGTAGACTGTCTTTATATGAAACTTTTGGGATTAGGACTTGAACTAAAACTTTGAAAGAACGCGTTACCATCGCTTTGTTTACTATTGAGTTACATTGGGGATTAAGTCATGATCCATGCAGGTGTAGCCTTTACATGTGAAATTTATGATCTTGTGGGAAAGGCAGTTTCTCCTGAGATGGTTGCTTGTGTTAGGAATACTTGAGGGAAAAGTGCAGGGCTACTGTACGTTTACATGGGAGAAGTCCAAGTCCTGACCTGGGAAGGGTATCAGAGAGAGCTCTGCAGAGGGAAGCCATGAAGAAGCTATGCCTGTGATTCTACTAAAGTGGTTTAGGTAACTGAAACAGGGTGTGTGTGTGTGTGTGTGTGTGTGTGTGTGTGTGTGTGTGTGTGTGGTGTTCCGAGTCTAAACCACAGCACATTTTTGGATCTAGAAATAAGAGAGGGAATAGTTGAGTGGGGTTGAAGTTTTGCGTAAACTGGGACATAAAGTGTGTGATTTAGAGGAAGAGAGCAATGAGAGGGAAAGACTTCTGGAGGTGAAGATGGAAGGTGTTGGAGTTTTGACCTGATAATGTTTATGCCGTTTCAATCTGGACTTGTTTTTGGAAGAATGTTTTTGTAGTGCTTTGTAAATCAAAATGAAAGTAAATGGAAATGAAAAGGACTCAAGTCAGTAACAAACTCATGCTAAGACTGTTGTGTTAATCAAGATAAGGAAGGAAGGTGTTTTGTCTAGATGAAGTCGCAGAGGACTGCAGGAAGGAAGAAGCAGGACGTGGCTTTCTCTCAAGAGTCTCCCTCTTTCAATAGGGTCTCACTCTAGGCAAGACTGGCTTAGAATTCTCTATGTAGACCAGGCTAGCTTCAAACTCATGGCAACCCTCCTGCCTCAGCCTCCTCCGGGGTTCAGATGTGAATGAATCATTTGGTGCTATTCACAAGGTTCATTATTGGGTGAGGCAAAGTCAGCCGGGTGAAACAAGTGCTTGGAACAAGGCCAAGGATTTTGGATGTTAATCGTTCTGCAAGGACAATGGGGCAAAGCATCCAAGGACCTGTCCTCAGATGGTTTAAAGGGATGAGCTGTGGGTATAGGAGAAAGAAGGCATGAAGAGGCTTGCAACTAAAAATTAATATTCCAGAAAGGTTTCTATTGTTTCAGAATCTAGACATAAGACTAGTAATTGTTGCTGGGTAGGAAATGTGGAAAGGTAAGTACAAATATAAGAACAGAAAATATGGATTTAAAGGATGTAGGTGGAACCATTTTAGGTGAGCCCAGGGTCTAAGTGTGGTCGTAAGGATGAACAACTGAAATGGTCCGGGTCAAACTTAGAGGGCTAACCTCAACAAAAGCTTTGGAGGCATTTGGAAAAGTCTCATGATGCCTAGCAGGGAATCGGATATACAGGTGTTTCTTCCTGTTAACAGACCCAGTGAGGGATAAAGCTGGGACTTTGGCTGCCTGGCTGCTACACCTGGGTTCTGTGCCGAACTGTCAGTGCAGCAGTGCCCGTACTCGATCAATGATACTGCTGTTTCCTGCTGTGTGCTTTTATCTGCTTGTGGGTAGATTGCACGGCAGCTTGATACCCCCCAAACTAAGCCTCTGAAAAGGCGGGAAATGATGCACATCATGTGAAGCTGCTGGTCTTGATTATTATAGGAGTCTAAGGAGGTTTGTGCATGTACTCATGATGACTGTTACCTTCATGATATAGATGTTTCTAGCTATCTGTATTCTGTACACTGCATAGAGAGTTTCTTACTACAAGGTATATGAGCACTCATTTGTAGTAGTTCTAATGGAGAATTCAGTGAAATTGACATATAGGGGATAGGGCATCCACTTAATATTGTATGTACCTAGTCTGCATTTCTGATCACCTCCTTAAGTGAATTATTTTATTACATTACATTAAATGTAATTTGATAATATTAAAACAAAACAAACAAACAAACAAAAACTCCAAGTATCCCCACATAGCAAAAAATAAAAGGGTAGGAACCAGCTTCCTGAGACAACAGAGTCTACCCAAGCATATATAGGGCAAGCTTCAGGTTGTAGGCAGGCTAGGACATTTTATTTTATTTTTCCTTCAGGTTCTGAAAACAACAGAAACCACCACAGGATTACAAATGGAGAGAGAGAGAGAGAGAGAGAGAGAGAGAGAGAGAGAGAGAGAGAG